>JAQPZY010001485.1:792500-820000 GCA_029931535.1 Margaritifera margaritifera | reverse complement strand
ATACAACGCAACCATCTCATGTTAAATCTTAAAAGCGAGTACAACGCAAACATCTCATGTTAAGCTTTAGAAGCAAATACAACGCAACCATTTCGTGTTCATTTTTCTTTTTCAGGTTTAATGTGCATGCCGACAAATTCTATTATCGACATATCGACGTAAGCGATCAGAATGATTAAAGTTTTCCTTTTAACATTCAGCTTCGTTTCATTACTGCAGATTTATATTTCGCAAGAATGTAAAAGTAAACAACATGGCCACAGTGTCTAGGAAGACTTGATCCTAATATCAGTTCGGGGTGGAGGGAGGGGGGCTTTCCATTCATCTTACCATAACATGCAAAAGCATTTGCTGAAGATAAGCAACATAAAGACACACAAAACTTTGGTAACTTAAATTAATTCCATAGTGCGAATATTAATCTTTATATGATCTTTAACGGCGAATGTTGCAATGTCTACGTGCATTGTATTTATGATAATTGTCCATAAACAATTAAACCTGTCCACTATTAATTAGGTCTTATATACTATTAGATGAAGCTACAGGGTATAAGCTGTTATTCGTGTAATAGAAGCCTTTTTAAATATTTTATATGGATCTTGTGAATGAAGAGAAATTGAGAGACGTTACAATACAAACAAATATCTTTGCTTAGGATTTCATTCCATTAATAAGGCGGTGGGAGCATACGTTGTCTTATTCAGCAAAAAATGTTGTATTGCAATTGTAAGGTTTACGTTTTGATATGCTTGAAAGTTTTTTTACTGACTATAATTATGACATTTTACTGCACATCAATTGCTATCAAGTAGAGTTCATGCTGATGAGAGGCATATTATTGTTGCTCCCCTCCATCTTCCCCCTTCCACCTCCCGTCCCTTGCCCCCAGCAGACATTACGCCATATAATGGCATGATTACTAAATATATGGGATCAAAACGTAAAAATCCAGGTTAGGTTTTGTTCAAAATGTTTAATTGTTTACATTTCAAATCAACTTTTGATTCAAAGAAAAAGTGTAGTTACTACCTAACGTGTGTACAAATGGTGAGAAATGGGATGTACGAATGAAATTTCTTTCTTTGATCTTTCCAGTTTAACGAATTTATGGTTAGGTCTATTCATCATTTTGACTGAAATTAGCATCAGCGTTTCATAATTCACGCAAGTACAGTTATCTTTGTAAAGAGATTTTATCGCTACTGTTAATTAAACACATGTTGATTTTCCAAGCAGCCTCTCTGTTGCAGTGAATTTTCAGTTTTAATGATGATTGATCGTGAAGCTAATTATTTGCTTATGAAAAACGATGTATCTTCATTACTTAGTTTATATATCAATGTCACTTCATTTACCATATGCTCGAAATATTCCACAAAATAAAAAGCGTTGTTGAGTAGTTAACATCTTTCTGTTCAATCTGAAAACAATTCCGTATAATGTGGGTTCACTGCTATCGAAAAGATTGACGTCAGGCAGTAATAGTCATGATAAATCAGTCTTTGAAGATGATGAAATATGGTCCAGGCAATTTATTATTGAATATGACTTTCTAATGAGCAGACGGATCGATAAATAGTTAACAGTTAAGTATTCTAACACCACACGAATATATATCAGCGGGCATCGTTAGAAGATATACCTTTACATCTTTGTAAGTAAGTAAGTAAGTAAGTAAATTGATAAGTAAGTAAGAAAAACGGTCGATAAAATTTGAAATGTGGCCAAGTACACATGCGTCACAGAAAACACAGTGTTTGACTGTTTCTTACATTGATAAAGTAATTGATTATCTGATTACTTATTTACGCAGTATTATTTTATTTATTTATTTAATTTATTTATTTACTAAGATATGGAACGGGCCATTTGCTATATAGAATGTACATGCTATAGTTCCGTCATACAGCCTCTTTCGTAGTATGGATTAATAGATGAATGAGTCTAAGGAGGAAAGATAGAAGAAAAGAGCGAAAAACTGAATCGAAAACTGAATCGATGGATCGATGACAGGTTAAATGCATAGAATGTCAGGTCTCATTTTACCAAATGGAAAAACTCTTTACAATAGTTTGCATCTTTTTCATATGCGAGTGCTTTTTTCAACACAATTATCAACGTCATCTCGAGCGACTATTTAAATGATATACTTTTTTCTGTGTTATCATTAGGGCCTAAAAAATTAACGTTGATCTTTCTGCACCAGGATACAACCAGAGCAGTTTTTTTCGGTAGATATTTAGCAAGTAGAAAATTCGGAACACCTAACTCATCTTTTGAATGATGGTTCCTGCAAAAACTAATAGAAGCCTAATCGTTTCTTTGTTGACAATTGTTTTATGTGGTTGTATTATGTTTGGGGAATGTGAGGTGCGGAGACGGGCAAAGTGGTAGTGGCAGTGGAAGGATCCAGCTATATACTTCTTTTGGAGACTCTCGCTTATAATCACCAGTAGCGTTACGTTATAACTTAGCATTCTGACGTCATCACATAAGTGAGTTGCTTATAAAAGTAATTACCTGGTTAAATACTCTATTCCCCATCAAACAAAATTATACAGACAATATCCAACACCCACCTCCAAACAATTTACAGAAATTATCCAGTCACCCTAGCTCCATCAAAGATTATTTTGAAAATACTACCCGGCCACATAACCCTATCTTCCATCACTTGAATGTCAACGCCATTATTACGTCGATATTGAAGTGAATATGATAATGGTTATACGTCCCGGTAGAGCACATTAGAACATTAGAACATTAGAACGTATTACCCTGACCACTGAGCCCTGAGAAGATTGTAAATGTTACTTATTTAGTTGAGGTATGACAACTTGTTGACTAATAATTAATATGAATTAAAAGACATTAGAAGAAAAAAAAAAGAAGAAAAAAAAAACAACAACAACAAAAAACAGTATACCTTATCATTGTCCTTCAACTCAATTTAACGATCCAGTTAACAGAGAAAGTAAACAAATATTTAAACAGATAAAACATTTACTATACAGAAAACAAGTATTTCACATACAAGCCATTAAACACTTTAGATAAATGCACTTTAAGATTTGACAATAATGCTTCAACAAACAGATATCGAGCACAGTGTGATATGAAATTTTGGCAAATCAACTTAATTTGGCAGTATGGACAATACCGTTATCTCATGAAAAACCTTTAATTCAACGAACAGCAAAGTAGATCTAAAACATTTTAACATAATATGTAATAGCTTAAATATTCCACCAAATCATGACTGGGGATAAGTCAATGGAAAAAAGTACTTGATTCAAAGTATAAGATCTTATGTGGTATGCGTTTTAGATGTTCATGTTCAGATTAGAACATTTATTACATAGTCTGTTTTAACTGTTCAAGACCATGTTAAAAAGTTATGTGAATAATTGATTTGGAGTGAACAAGGCTATGACTCAAATGAAAACATCACGATTTCAGCTGTATATTTCGGATTCAAAAGGTAGACTAAACTATGCTTGTGGTAGCGATGGTATACTGTTTTACCTTGTGATATGGTGCTGACAACAGGTAGTATTGTTGGTTACAACAACAACTTGACAAAATCAGCAGATACCTTTAAACTAGGAATAAACACTGCTATCAATACCGACGTGGTAATAATATAATACCAGCAGCTGATGAACAGTGTGTAACAATTCGTCAAAAGGTAGACAAAGAACTAAAGGACGAGACAGCGGGTAAGAATTGTGTAGACAAATAAGACAAAAAAAGGGTAACAGTATTGTAATCACAATAGCACATGATTTAATACATAACTCGCGCAAAAAATAAACAATAGGTTATAATTATGGTGATGGTCGCATGAGTTGGTGTAATTTACTTTTTGATAATTATTATTTTTCATCCTTTTTGTTGCAGTGTCTAGGCCAACTATGCAGGAATAAGCAAAATTACATGATTGGCTAAGAGAGAAACAACCTGCTCATCTGTTATTAAAAGCCAGCATTTAGTGCCTTGTTGAGCCTTGGCAACGAATGAATATGTGTTAACTTTTTCACCACCCAAACCAACGTTACAATCAGTATTTGTTCCTCCATCAACACCTGTTAAAACACCGAGCAAGGACTGCCGCTATCATACCTATAGCTGTCATAATTGTGGCAATTGTAAAACCTTTTCTTTTAACCTTTCACCTAACGATAACGTTTCTTTAACTTTTAGATATATGTTTTTAACATTGTATTTAAATTAATTTTGTTACACCTGTTAAATGTCCAACTACCTGTGCTCTTATACTTTCGGTATTTTGAACAGTTCTTGTAATTTAGGTTTTCACGTTGCATCTGTTTCTTTGCGTATATGTTTCTTAATGTCCTCTATTTGTTTCTCATAGATTGCAAACGACTGATATTGTTTCAATTTTAAATTGACTACTTCCAGAGTAATCGCACAACCTGTTAATTATCTCTTTTCTTGTGTAATACATAATCTTCCCACTGCACGTGGAAGATCTCGACTTTGAATTTTTCCTAATAAACATCTATTATGGTATCTGCTGCTAATACCTGTTCAGATTATTTATTTGTGTCACTTGTTTGCATCTCTGTTTCCTCATAAATATTTATTGGCCGTCCTATAGTAACTTTTAATTCTTGCGTCTGTTTGCAGTGTGTTCCTCTTAAGGTAGGAAACATATCATCTTCACATGCAGGGTTATGTATTTGTAATTTGGTGGTATCCATTTATTTCCTTCTCTTGTCCAAACTAAACACAAAACAAATTCACTTACACAGTTCGGTCTAGCTATAGAGTTACTTATTAATATTTTTTTAGACTACCTTGCTAGAAATATGTCACTTTGCATTGCCTATTTCTTGGTAGAACAACGTTCTTCCGTCAATTTTTAAATGAGCGTTAAGTTATACATGTGTTTCATCTATGTGAAATTGTGTTGAAAAGTATCTTGGTATTTATCCACAAGGTCTGCATATACAGGAGTTGAAAGCATTAGGTTGGAATCATGTAAAATATTACAGTATTTTCTAATGGTTGACCGTGTTAATAATCATCTCTCTTATAAAAAGATTTTGGTTTTGATGAGGATAACAGTGAGAGAAAGGTAGTAGCAATGAAGAAGAATACAAACAGAAATTTTAAAAAAAAATTGTATAGGAAATGGGGTTTACAAAAAACAAAAAGAAAAAAACAAAATTACTAAAAGAACTAAAAAAATTTAAGTGACCAGGAGTTGGAAACAATGGATGGAAAACAAATCATGAAAACCAATGAGATATTTGTCAATGTAATATCAGCTAAAATATATCAGTCATTGTTACATGTTTTTATACTGGCAATAACATCTATGATAAGTAAATCTCTACCAATCCATGATGTAAATAAATTACAGTTAAAAGAATATTACGTGACAACAAAGGGTATTAGATACTTAACTTGAATTCTACCATTTCTATCTGGACATTCGCTGCTAGTGGACATAAGGAAGATAATTATATGTCTATGCAAGAGAGCAAACCAAATAGAACCAAAGCAGTTAGATGAGCGAGCAAGTTCTTGAAACCAAAACGTAGATAATCCAACTGATGAACACATAAGTAAACAACCATTAAAACCCGAAACAAAATCTGTTACAAATCGTATATGTAAGCTGTCTAGTTCATAACTTGAAATGGGAAAAATATAAAGTGCACCACCTTGTATTCTACATTACCATTAGCTATACCGCCCCACAGACAATGAAATTGGTATCAGGTTGATAAAGAGGGAGAATAACTTGATTAAAGACATCGAACTTTACATAGGTGTCAGAAAAAAGTACGAAACAGTATCCAAGTCTTTTATATGGACATAGGTTAGCAAGACGACTGCTTCAGGTGGAATGAGTGTTGCAACTGCTGATTTCGGAATATTCAGGAATAGTTAACGGATTTATCATTTCTTGACTTTTATTAGGTTTAGTGAAACATTAATAGATTTCTAGATTAAGCTTTCAAGGAAAAGTTAATGTACAAGAATGTTTCAAAACAAGATGAGATAATAACCTCTGCTATAAGTAAGTTGAACAGTACTGACAATATGGCGAGTAAGGCAATACGCTATAATGAAATAAGACATGAGGAATTTAACTTGATGACTACCGAATTCATAATATACAAGAAAATGAAGAATGCAATAAGGAAGAAAGTTAGCAACAAGGAAAGACAGTACATTGAAGAGCTAATAACATACTTTTTCGAGAAAAGAAAGAAAATAAGGAAAAATGAAATTTTAAAGAAGTTTACAACAAAGAGGAATTATATGATAGTTACCGCGAAGTAAATACAAACAATGCAGGTAACAACATCAGCAATAGAAGCAAAGTGAAAAAACTTAAAGTCTCGACTGTTTAAATTTGTTCTATATACATGTAAAGGGATATTCCCACACAAGGACAATCTGAGAAAGAAATCAATTTTACAAATCCAGTCGAACAGGAATGGTAAACTGTCCATTGCATTATAGAGAATACATTTTGGTATTGGTTTTCCCAAAATGTCCAATGAATATGGAGAACAATGTATTCTGTTTCATCAACGACAAAAACTGTTTTAATTCAGATGGCTTTAAAGACTTTGAAATGAATATGAACAAAGTTGAGGGGGAATGACTGCTAATAGAGACAATGAAGAAAATATTGATATCAAGTGCTTGAATACAATTCAGAAGTTCTCTACACTTCGAGCAATAATTACAGTGTACATAACTAACTACAATATTCCTTTATCAGATCATTAGCACACAATTGTTTTTTACTAAAATGTCTCTAATTTATATTTAATAGAGTCTCTATCCGTACACAGTATTTTTCATGGTGACTTTGTTTCATGCAGTGGTAATACTAATTACAAAGAATTACAAAGATTGACGAGAAACAGATTAAATATTAGCATTAAAAACGAAGACGGAAAGATATAGCTATCTAAGGTTTACATGTAGCATATGTTTTAGCAGCCCTCAGGCAACTTAAGTTGTTAATATCAGGATAAGTAAAAAACAAGATAGGATAACAATCTATAAGAAATCTTTTGATTTTAGTGTAAAATCTTTAAAATAAACGGAGCAGACAGATGTAAAACCAGACAAATCAATGAATAAAACTGAATTACAAACTTAAGCGATCCACAATGAAGCTTCTAAACATATAAAACTTTGGAGGATAAGAATTTAAAATATATTAAAACATAGAGAGAACATGCATGGTACTGAAAGAACTTCTACAATTGAAGATCTGCATGACAGCAAGAAGAAGACCTTCGATGCACGGGACTTGTTTAAACGGATATTTAGTACCATGTCTAATGCCATTAAAGTCTTGTATTCTTAAAAAAGGAAGCAAGCGAAAGATCATATGAAATACCTACTATTCAAGAATACTTACAACCAAATGAACAATAGACATATATGCTAATTTAGAGAGTGACATAGGAAATCACAGGAGGAATACAGTAAATTACAGTCACTGTTAGGACAAGTAAAGAAAGACTTAAACAAGGAGAGAAAAAAATCAATACATATAAACTCTATTACTAATTTTAAAACTACTTTAATACAATTGAAAATAAGATAACTGCTAAAACTAATTACTTGTCACAGTTACAAAAGAGGAATGATATAATAGACACAACCAAAAAAATAGATGAAAACAAACACAAAAATATGAAAAATAAAACATTAGTGTGAATAAAATTATAATCAGAACCAAATTAATTTATTTTAATGGATATCGTGAGAAACATATAAGACACGATAAAACTTCGAAGAATTGAAGAAAAAACAACAGAGTTTAACGAAAACAAAGCAAAGGCACTATACTTACATGAAATCGTGAGAAACAAAAGGTTTGGTTATCTAGATTTTGAATAATTTGGATGATGCTGTTGCTCTCTATTCTTCTACTCATCTTGATGCTGTTTTAGAGAAACTTAAACTCAATGATTTTTGCCAGCTTTCTGATAAACATATAACTTACGAGGTTTTATTTATTGCCAGTGTATTTATTGCCAGACAACATATCGAAAATTTATAATTCTTTGCGAAAAGAAAAGAAAACACCACAGGGTGTTAAATATCTTAATCGAACACATCCTTGTGTTACACACACTCCAAGTAATATTAAACCTGAACAAAATGTACAGGTAGTAACATGCAATTTGGGAGGAAACGTCATGCTTGTACCTGGATCATGTTTCATATCGTTTGATGTAAAGGTAAAGGGAGATGTTAATAATGCAGTCGTAAACTATGTGGAAAGACTGCTTATTAAATACATAACCATTTCGTATGGTAGTGATGATATTTTTACTGACTTAATCAGTTAAAGAGAACTACAGGAACAGATTACATCCGATTTTCTGATGTGACAACTAATACGGCATTAATAAATGTCATACTTGATTCACCACGAATGAGTTTTAAAATAGTATTGATACTGTGGAAGACGGACAGAGAGTCTAAATTGAATATGCTAAACAAAATCTCTTGATTATTGTTGCAATGCATACTTTATCAGTGGTAGCCAACATTAGTTGCAAACCCTTTGGCTTCCCAGTTCACATTTGTTCTATAGCCGATTTTAAACCCTTAAGGTATTGTTTTACCAATTATGTCATATAACACATTATTTCTTAAATTTGACAGCTTCTCAGTGACTTACATTAAGTCATAATCTGTATCGACATTAGTCCTATCTCTTGCTGAAAAATCAATTTTAGGACAAAGATTGGAAAGTTGCAAGATAAATTAGCAGAGAAAAAGCAAATTACTAATAATAATTAATAACATTGCGTGTGAATTCCTGTAATTACTCAAAGAACTGTTTTATGCCCTAATATAATGTCTTTACTTCTTCGTTGAACGGTGACACGAATTGGGAGAGCATTTATTCTAATCTTCAGTCTCTTAAGACAAAACAAATGCGAAACAGTAGAACAAATTAAATATCTAACTTAAGATGTTTTAATTTGTCTATGTATAATATGGCTCAAAACTGATAATTATGCTTCTGTTATATATTTAGTATTTATCAAACATACACGCAGTATCAATATTTTTTACAATTAAATATAGCAAATGCCAACATTATTATGATTGCTGATGCAATTGCTAACGGTTTTGAAATTCACTGGAGGCAATTATTCTTTCATGCTATTTGATCCTAATAGATCTTATGTAGATAAAATAAGTAATGATTGATATACATTGAAAAATTACAGAAGACATCTACATTGTTTAATGAGAACAGAGCAAAGGCATTTGACAACCTAAATGAAAGATTGGGGGAACAGAGTTTAGTTACCCATATGTTGAATAATTTGCATGATGTTTGTGCTCTCTGTTTTTCTTCTCATCCTGGTTCTCTTTTAGATAAACCTAGATAACCTATAAATACTGATATTTTGCAAGGCTTCTGATAAACAGATATATTATGAGTATCTATTTATTGCCATTATAATGGGCACAAGTGCTAATGTCAATTACAAGTATCTTGATGATTTAGCTAAATAAATAGAACTGCAGCAATATATATATATATATATATATATATATATATATATATATATATATATATATATATGTGGGAAATATATAACTCCCTACAAACAAGAGAAAACACCACAGGCCACAGAGTGTTAAACATCTTAATCCAACACATTATTGTATTACACACACTTCAGGTAATAATAAACCTGAACAAAATGTACAGGTGGTAATAATTAGGCTGAGACCAAATGTCATGATTGTACCTGGTCATTTTGCATAACATTTGATGTACAGGTAAAAGGAGATACCAACAATGTACAGGTAAAAGGAGATGCCAACAATGCAGCGCCAAACAATTTGGGAGGAATTTGCCATTTGTTTTGGCAGTGACGATATTTCATTGCGTTCGAACATTTAGTGCTAACAGCGATGTAAGAAGAAAGCTAAATAGAGCAAAGTGTATGAATATAAACATAAGAAAGTTAAGATCAGGAGGGGCACATGCAGAAAACACTATTACAGAAGGTATTCGGTTGTTAGCTTACCAAAAAGAATTTTAAATTACATCTGGACTTGGAGGTACTGACAGGTCATTGTTCACTGTACAAGTCAGGATTAAAATCTGGAAATTATATGTCTCTAGTACGATGCGATTACTATAGATTCATTGGTTATCCCGTAATAAAAGTACAGAAAAGGAACTCCTTTATTTTACGACTACATGCAAGAGAGAGATTATTTGATGTAACACCTAATATGAATTTAAAATATCATGCTTGATTCGCCACGAATGAGTTTAAAAAGAGTTTTGATAAAGTGTAAGGTAATGATTACTTCTGAAGGATTACCAAACATGTTTATTCTCAAGGCTATTAATTAAAGCAATGGTGTATAGAAGCAACGAAGCATTTCTTCGAGGAACAAAAAAGACACACGGAACTCAGTAACGTGGGTGCTAACAATTTCAACACTGATCACCATTGTATCTGGCTTGATTTGAGAACTGTACGTGGTAATAGAATGCATATAGCAACTCATAAATTGGATATTGTTCAACAGGGCATACCCTGCATATAAGCAGAAAAGATACCGTAGATGCACACAACATATTTACTGTTTTAAACAAAATAAGATTCTTATACAAGAACTCCTTAAGGTCAAATATGGATCAATTTGAGGTTTTTTGATGATGAGAGTTTAGATTAATGGGTTTCACGTATGTCTTTTTTGTTTTTTTTTGGTGGGCGTTATAGCTTTAACAAGAATGGTGAAGTTGAGCAATAAGGTATACAAACGTGTGTTAAATGTGACTTTGAAATAATACAAAATCTGAAAGATAAAGAAAGATAAAAGGCCTTATATGACAAGTCGACAACAAATTAATTCAACTGAAAAATGTAATGAGACGGCTATAAATCAAACAATATCGTGATAAGGTTATAACAGATGCAATGAAAACGAATAACATAACAATGTATGACGCTTAAATAAATCTATAACATAAAGTACTACAAACTGATGTATGAGATACTAAACACTAAACATGTTAAAGGGCAATACAATAGATGGAAGTATCTTGTTTTGATTGTGGAAGTATTTATTTTATTTGCTAATACTGTGGCAATCAGATACGGTGAACAAAACATAAACTACCCCTTCCTTTTAGATCCAATATTTTCTATTTATGATTTAGGGACATATATTAAGCCAGTCAAGATGAAGAACTAACATAAATTGCACCACAAACAATTATTATGGGGAGGAGTGTCTTTGCTGCATTAAAACTAGCAACAAGATAAATTATACTAACTACTTTATAAAAGCAAAAGAAGCCATAACAGTAGTTTTATATCCACATACTAATTTCATCTGACATTTAAATAACATAAGCAATAAAAAGACATGTATTTAGAAGAACCTCATAACAGTATTATATGTGGTGTTTACAAATTATGAAAAAGTTTGCACTAGATTTTGATTAACACGGAATAAAAAGCTTCTTTGACTTTGTTGTTATCATCTATTCAACATTTATGTACATCAAGACTTACAGCATGAAGGGCTTTTAGAGACTAAAATGTATTTGTAATAGCAAAAATGGTTAGAATTACTCATTAGTGTTTACCGGGGAAACATACTTTGTTTCTAATAGAAGATGCATACAAGAAAGAATCCAGCCTTACAAAGTTAGCATTCAGTAGCTGGCATTATGGAATATATGTGCGAGTGATAGTTCAGAAATACAAGACTGTCATTAAAGACCTGGATAACAAAGTTAAAGCTATAGTTGTCTTTTGCTCCAAAGATAAGAAGTCTATATAAAATGTCCTTTGAGGAAAATAATGTAGTACCTGTGGTTGTCAGAGAAGAGATAGTTGAAAGATTAAAAGAAGTGGAAATACCTGTTTGATTACAAGGTGGAAGACAAAGGTCAAACCTAACCACATGGAAGTGTGTTTATTGTATCAACTAAATATCTCTTGTCATCATAACAACTAAATGCAACATTATATAATGTAATATTATATATAACTCATGATGCTAAGATTTAATTAAATTCATCTCAGTTTGGCTGAATAGACAGTCTTTATACGTTTCTATTTTTGGATACCCTTGTATACTTTCATTTCATATTTGCCAGTTCTAGAAGCATACAGATTACTTCTAAAACCACCAAGTTCTTGCATAGGCACACCACATAATCATCTTTGAAACGCCCCGGTACCGTCTTATTCATGTGTTCATGTAGTCTTACTCATTTGTAAAACATCACATTTTTTTTCGCAATCTCTTGTGTCAAGAAAATGAATATGATGCTTTTATGTCATCATTAAAGTTATCAATTTCTACGTGAATAAATAAAAAATCTGTATATGTCATTAACAACCTCATTTAACCACCACATTGATTTTCAAGAGTATTTTAGTAGAAGTAATACATCGGCAATTTACGTACTTCTAACACCATAAAACATACAGAAATTGGTTTGGATAATCTTATCCTTTGTACTGACTAACACACAATCGTTTTCTAGGATACATCCTTTTGAGGTTTAAAATTTGTCATCTGCCTACCACTTTTTGCCTTATCAAAATTGTGTTCAGTTCTATGGACGACTTTTATCCTACTTCTTGATCGAATAAAATAGATTATTATCTTCTTTACAATCCTAACTGAAGAAGCAACTTAAAATTTCGATAGTGGATACTGTATCTTTCTTTGTTATTCAACGTGAACAATAACGAAGGTACTAAAGGTTTTGTATCCTTTTACTCCTCTACAAATTTCGTTTTTTACGGTGATACTTCACATTCTTGTTGAAGTAACTTTTCAGGGTACTAATAGGTGGTCTTTAAACTAGATGTGTAAATGTTTTGGTACCTCTAGATCTACATCTAAGATACCATCAAAACTTTGTTCGTCATTTACATTTGTTTCGGTGATTTTGATTTCATTTTTTGGCTGCCAACCTAAAGTCAGTACATATTTTTTTTGTGTTCTCTTGCGTAGATTTTCTATCTGTTTACCGAACACAGAATTATTCATGAGTTTGAAGCAATCCTTTTGAAAGTCATTGGTTGTTTCTTTTGTTCTGTGTTGTATTCAATTCTATATGCGATTTTAGCAATGGTTCTTTATTGAATAACAGGGCTCCATGTATATTATTTAGAATCAAACCTAATTGAACTCGCAACTACATATTACTGTAGTGGATAACGTAGCTTTCTATGTTTTTCAACGTGTGCAGTATCTTAGGTACTAAAGGTCTTGTACCCGTTATCTCATCTTTCAGAAACTTTTGTAATGCTGATAATTGACATAATGGACGTCTTTACAATAGTCGTGTAAATGTGTTTGTATCTCTAAATCTACTTATAAAATACTATCACAATTGTGTTTGTCATTCCAATACAGGACATTGTCTGCGATGACTTTATTTTGTTGTTTTGTTTCCCACTTAAAGCTTCTAACTGACATGAACCGGCACATGACTGAGCTATATTAATTGTATTCGTTTAAGTACATAATGAATAGCTTTGACCTTGAGGTATCGTATTCATTTCTTATATGTGTATCCGGGGGGTCAGATGCGTGAACTTCCCTTCGCAACCATCATGATAATCTTGATTTGCTTTAGCGTATATATTTGGTATCATGCTAATTCTTCCCCTTATTCCTGATTCAATCATCAGGAACATATACTATTCTGTGAGTAATTCTACCTTACTTTTTTCAAACTAGCATCATAATCTTTCCCATGGCCATTGATATAATGTGCAAGATCTAGTTTTTAATTATTCATACATACATTCCTAAACTCTAAATATCACCGAACATTAAAATATTTTTCTACAGCAGTAATCATGCAGATCGCCAAGTGACATTAAATTAATGATATATTTTACAGCTTGCTTATAATCATCTGTGATGCCTGATCCTCAGAGACCGGAATTGAATTTCTTAATTGCTGGGAATTTTAATTTCGTGAAAACTGTTAAAGTCATTCATGTACTTGTACGGATAAATGTATTCTTAAACTATTGTGGTTCCATAAACCTAAAATTATTCATGGTTTGCGTGAATTCTCATCGCTTAGATTCTTTGCAAGTTGTTCCAGGACCCAAACACGTCTAGAAAACCAATTGTTGTCTTTATAACAGCTTCGTTATCATTCTTTTCAAAACTATGGGAATATAAAGTTCTTACTAACCTAAATGTATTGGTCAACAGTATTTTATATTATCGTCATTTCTTATTCCTGATTTCCTTTCACTACCGTCTTAATAATCAAATGAGAAACATAGTCAGACAAATTATTGATAAAAAAAATGGTATTTTGGATGTCTGTACTTCAAATTACACTAGTTATATGCAGGACCGCTTTATTTACCGGTTAAATTATCACAACGTCGTTCTTTGTTGTTTGTAATTTCGTAGATGGCTGTGGTAACTTCGTCATTCACTTCGTTAATGATAACTTCGTCTTTACTTTTCTTTTCACAAATATGCCTTATCTTTAGGGGATTAAATGCTTCGTATAATCTATTGTGAATATCCTTTTTGGAGCATTTATTGATCAGAGTTCATTTTATCCAGTTTCTAACACTTTTCCGTGAATGCTCGTACACCATTTTTATACAGTATGCTCCTCTGTATACCACAGGCGCATATTCTTTGTGAAGTTATTTAATATGAAGACAAAATCCCGGTTCTTTAATATTTAGCTGTTTTTGCTGTCCGTAAATTATTTATCTCTTGTTTGCAAGTACTTATTGGTAAAATGATACTTTCAAAATCACAATATAGAACATATGAGACGTTTTGTTGGTGATGGTTGCTTTTCAGTCTCAGAAAAGAACCATTTACAGGCATTATGTCAATTGTGTTATCATCTTGACATCATAATATTTCCTGTTCTTCTAGCCATTATTCGGTATTAACTTATTTCAACAACTCTTGTATTCCGCACACACAAACATGCTACACTATCACTCAAGGGTAGAAGTGTTTATAGATTTACACTATACCCTCACACACAAATATACTATCACATACAAGTAATGGCTTTTAAGTTTTAGTTGTCAACGTTGGCATAGACATACACAAAACATACACAAACATAAAGACACAAATCGGCAATAATTTTGAGTAGTATCTCTCTTTTCTAGAGATCTGAGTTGCCCTGAAGAGGATTGTTGGACTTTGTTAACCAAAAAAGAGGGTTTACGCATAGTGCACTTCTACGCCGTTCCTCTCCGAAAACGTCTTCTCACTGCGGCTCCATATGCCAAAACTCTTTTGAGGCACACCAGTCTTTCCAAATACACTCTTCTCTTCCAGATAGCTGCGTCCGTATTCTTGATGATGGCCCACAATACATTCACATACATCGGGTAGCCCGGGTTGAACAGCATCCCCGAAACAATCGTAGAGGATTCAACAGTGGTCCACATCTTGTTTTGTCACCATGTGAAACACTGTGACAGTGCGGTTGTATATATAGTCCAGGACCGGATCGAAATGGATTTAAATGTTCCACCAATCAGAGCGCGTGTTGCGAAATTCAGTCAATTATCAATGCAGAACAGTTCGAATAAAATACCTATGGCTGAAGAAACGAAGATAATGTATTGGGGTGCGCCTGCTGCGGATAGATAGTATACTCATAGCGATAATACAATGACTACGACTACTACTGCTGCTGTAGCTAGTATATTTTTTCCAGAAGAGGATTACTTCAATTTAGGTTTGGCTGATTTCCTGTCGTCTTCGCAAGAATTCTTGCCTGTGACGGTATTACTACCTTCACCTCCTTCTTCATCATTACCAGTGGTTGATGATTTCAGAAAGAAACAGAGGGAAAAATTGGAGAGCTTTTTTGCAACGTTAGAAAGAAGAACAAGTATTTGTTCAACAACAACAGCAACAACGAGGAGAGCAAAAAAGAAAGCGAGAAGAAGAAGACAAGAGAAAAACTTTCAACAGTGAACAAAAGGAAGAGTGAAAACAATACGGTGAGTATGTTGCAAGATATTTTGGTATCTGAGAGAAATGTATGAGATTTATTTAGCTCTACCTAAGAGAAAAAGACATTCACGATCCAAGACTTCTAAACCTTCTATGACTACATCAACTCTCACCGCCACGGCGATGCCAGCAGCAGCAGTTACTACTATCACTACCAAAGCAGCATCAGCAGGAGGAGGAGTAGGATTTGGCCGTGGAAAAGGGTAAAGACAGTCAAAAGCTGATAATGTCAAGTCCATAAGTTTGTTTTATATAATAAAAATTCAACGATTCTTTTTAGGGCCACTTATATCTCATAGAAAAGAAATACTACTCAATAATTGCAAAATCAAGTAAAACGAAACGTAAAATCCTCCATGATACAAGATGTGCGTGTGTGTGTTTGAATATCTTATCCATACTAAAAGGAAACAAATCAAGACAAAGAGACACTTACTTTTACTTTTGTTTTGCATATTCTTGTGAAATCAGAATCACAATGAAATTTCATAACACATCACAAAAGTCAATGTTTTTTCTTTCTTTCACTGTCTGTCTCTTCTTTTGAATTTCTTTACTGTTTTCGGTTCTTCCTCTTCACTTTCTTCTATTTGTTTTGCCTTATTCATTTTCTTCACGGGTATGGGTTGTTTTTCTGTTTCTGTTTCTGATGGACGCTCCTCCTTCTTCTCTTTTTTCTTGGGACACTTTGATGGTATCTTTGCTTTTGTCTCTCTTTTATCCTGTCTTTCCTTTTTGTTTGACATTGTTGACATTCTGGAGTCCAATGTCCTTTCTCTTGATAGACATATCAAGTATCTTGATGTTTATCTCGAGTGGAGTAGTGCGTAGACTTGTTGGAAGTGTACTTTCAAATGAATCTGACGAGAAGGGCGATCTGTTTTGACTCTTCCATCTTCATAATCTGTAAACTGAATGAATATATTCTCTTATGGTGAGAAGCTCTCTATATATAGGGAGAGAGCATGTAAACCTTAGTCGAATCAAATGTTTGAATCAAGATGAAACGATTCCACCTTGCTGAGACGAAACCAGAAGCTAAGAAATGACGACTTTCGGTGTCGCCTCATACGCTAAGTGAGGAGTTGGCACAAGTACATGCCAGCGATTTTGAAGATGACATGAACCAGTACCATCTACCATTACCACAATATCAAGAGAGTCAAGATCAACTAAAAAAAGAAAGTTGTTCAGTAGCTCTCGAAGATTATTTTCATATTCGAGAGACCGAAAAAGTCACTCCAGAAAATTTCGAACGACATCTTACACGTACACAGTGAAATTTAAAGAGTTCAAATCTGAAGTGCCACTAGATAAAGCAGCGGATTTAATTACAGATTTATGGGATGTATTCTTAGATACATTGGACGACAATGCTGTTTAAGACTATCCATCAATCACGACAGTTTGAAGTCTCCTGTCTGTATCGAGTTTAGTACACTGGCAGAATTAATACCTTCCAAAATTATCGACAAAATTCAACACGTTCAACAGTCCAGTGACGAGTGTAACATGACCAATGGAAAGAAAAGTCACTGTTCACGGGACCAATATATTCATTGTGGAGAGAGATGCCGTGTGTACTTAGCTTCCAGACCTTCAATTCCTGACGGAAAAAAAGAATGCATAAAAACCTTTGCAGTCCATCTTGTTACGAACAACTTTGCATGAAAAAAGTTCAACGACAGAAATGTGCTTGCAAATTATTGAGATTGTGCTCCACTTCTGGATATTTTATTGAACGAATATCCCAAAGACACGTTTGTCCAGGAAAGAAAAGATGCCGTTTTTGTTAGGAAGTTGTCGACTTCGAGCATCACTGTTACATTAAACAATTATGAGAATGAACACGAGAAAGAATTAACGGAAGACCAGAAGAAGAACAAAAAGAAAGGTGTGGATTTTATCTTTTTGACTTTGAATGTACACATGAGACTGGAAATCACATCCTTAATGTTGCGCGGCTCAACGTGTTTGTGAGAAGTGTATGCAAGAATCTATGGCTTTTCATTGTCCAAATTTATAGCAAGATTCCAAGAGGACGAGAAAAGATCTTTTGGGGCTCTCGCACTCTTGCTGATTGTGTTGAATGGATTTTAGACCCTTTTGATGACACTTGGAGCGAAGAGGACATCCAGCGTGACTAGGACTGTCATCGATATGTTACAGTGATGGCTCACAATTTCTCTGGATACGACGGACAATTTCTTTTGAAATATTATTCAGTACAAGGCATCGAATGTCCAACAGTCACCATGAATGGAGCCAAACTCATTATATGAAGGTAGGAAACGTACAGTTTAAAGATTCCATGAGTTATTTAGCCATGCCTTTGAGTAGAATGCCCTAAAACGTTTGGAAAGACAGAAATGGCTAAAGGTTATTTTCCACACGTTTTCAGTATCGAAGTTAATCAACACGTTGTGCTTCCGCATTTGCAAGAAGTCCGCTACTACGACCCCAACGGTATGCACACAGAACAACGAGAAGCATTCTACGTCTGTTACAAACTCATTCGTCAGAAGATTTTGACTTTCAAGAAAAAATAATGAAATATTACCGAGCTGATGTGGACATTATACGACGATGTTGTGGAAAATGTCGACAATTATGTTTGGATCAAGGAGGTATAGATCCTTTGAAGGAAGCTTCTACCATCGCTAAAGCTTGTGGATTAGTTTAGTTAGTTCATGCCTGAGAATAAACTAGCAAGCATACCCTCAATTATATCGCTCTGTCAGCCGTTGATATCCCGCCAAAGCTTTGCACTGGCTCCATTACTTGTGTGAAAGTGAAGACAAATGGATACAACACGTTAGACACGCTGGAGAAAAGAAAATTGGAAGTCTTTCCGTGGATGGTTGGGATTTACAAAAACCCCAGACGGTGTACGAATTCCAGGGATGTTTCTTTCACGGATGCCCCGCTTGTTTTCCTCAAATAAACCTGAAAAGTACTTTCTCCGAGTTCACCATGGAAGAGCTGTACCAGCTAACACACCAACGACGCCTTGACGTTAGAACGTCAAGGATACCAAGTGATAGAAATATGGGAACACGACTACGATCGACGTTTCAAAACTGATTCAGAATGTAGTCGCATTGCCGCAAAGTACGACGTGGTGTATATCGAACCATTGAATCCTCGCGACAGTTTGTTTAGAGGACGAACCAATGCGACATGCTTGTTGTACGACGTAAACTAATCTCAAGGAGAGCAAATTAAATATATCGATGTGTGTTCCATGTATCCTTGGGTGTGCAAATATGCTCGATTCCCTACCGGTCACCCTAAAATATTGATACATCAACGTGGAACTCATTCGTCAATGCGAAGGTTTGATGAAATGCAACGTGTTACCACCGACCAACTTGTACCATTGTTACCACATCATTGCCAGCCAAGGAAAACTGATGTTTCCTGTATGTCGTACGTGTGCTGAAACGTGTAATAAAGACCAACCTTGTTGCCACAAGGATCACGAACGCACTTTGATAATAACGCGGGTGCGCGTCGAATTGTTTTATGATCTCGATCGTGGATACCGCTTGTTAAAAATAAACGAAATTTGGCACTTTCCTATCACAGAACAATACGGAAAGGACGACGATTTGAGTGCACCGATTTTTTTCCGGCTACGTCAACGAATTTCTAAAACTAAAAATGAAGCTTATTCCAAATCAGAATTCGATCTGCTTGCCATGGCACCGACGATGCTGACGATCCAAGAATCCCAATGGGTAGAAATTCATCCTGTGTCGTCCTTGACCACTTCAGTGCCTATCAAATTTGAAATCAAAGGAAGATGCCAGAGTGGTTCCAGTCAACAATTTCATGCATTCGTCGTTCAGCGAAGTAGATTTGTACTTGAATAGCAAGCTTATCAGCAGCAGCATGGATACTTACCATTAACCAGCGTATCTGAAAAATCTCTAGACGTACGTAAAATAAGTCAAGAACACACATCTGGATGCCTCTGTCGTATAGAAATCTGACACGTTGGAGAAGTTCAACGACACAGAGTTGACAGAAGATGACGATCCTCACAATGTTGGTTTGCATGACCATCGAAAGAAAATCAAACAAGGGCGTGGTTTAGAAATGATGGATAGTTTACATTTGGACATGCGGTTGCAAGACAAGTATCTGTTGAATGGAGTGGCTACACGCCTAAGATTGAATCGAAGTAGTACCGTTTTCCATTTGATGGCTAATGATAATAACTACAAAACTAACATCGAAAAGCTTAACTCCTGTGGAGGTCTTATCTAAAGTGGGAAGCGACATTAGTCAAACTTTGAGCAGAACGATAGCCAAATATCATCTGCGACGAGTGGAAGTGAATCCGTCATCATTGCCTCTGGACTCCGATCCAAGATCGAAGATCATGTTTTCCAAGGTAAGCTACCAAAAACATTTGCTCATTGGCATCGTCAGTAATGTGGCTCTCAACGGAGCCATCGATCAAAATTCTTTCGAATTTCAACACTTCAACGTGTCCAAGATAGAGGTCACTCGAGATGGTCAGACGTTGTGTATCAGACCTTTTGAACCCAACCTTGCCAAAACAAATTACTTGAGATCTTACTTGACACTGTTTGAAGCCACAGGACAGTTAGGTACCAACAGCAGCCACGGTATTTCGTACCGTAATTTTGCAGGAGGATACGTTTTGTGGAGTTTTGATTTCACTCCAGGCCAAGGCAGCAACGAAGGACCTTTGCACCCAATAAAATCAGGTAAATTCGTATGGAACTTGTAAGGGTGCAAATTTCTGTCGATTTCTGTAGAGCACAGTTTAGTTTGACAGAGAACCATTAATTAGATTTATGAGGACAGGTACCATACTAAATCGCTAGACTGCAATGGTTTTAATGTTCATGTCGTGGGAGGAATCGATTTTTAACTAAGCATTCGTTTATTTAACAGTCAGACAGACTGGAAGGGAAGGTTAACTTCGATCTTTGTATCTAAAAATGTCAGAGTTGAGAGGGTACAGAAACCATTTTGTTAGCTAGTTGAAGTTCCATTATCTTTTGAGATTGTCCAGAATCAGTTACCTAAATAGCGCGAAATCTAGAAGGTTACGCTGACCGAATTGTCGCATATTTATAAAAGGCGGTAGATCTGATTGTCTACGCTGAATAAGGGGCGTGTTTCCCAGAAGAAATTTCATGGTTTTTAATATGCCCCATCGCAAAATTTAGTCAGTCTACGTTTTTTCTGCAAGAGAAAAATATAGAGGTTGACTCCGAGATTGAATTTAGAAGAAAATCTCTCGTAAAACAATTATTCAAGGGACCGGATTCTGGAAAACTGACGGACACAATTCTGGCGGAAAAAGCAAGCAAGGCTTGAAAGCACAAGGGGAAATAGCTCCACTGACGCATCCACGTACCTACGTATCCACGTATCCACCTACCCACACAAAGTTGAGATCCGACAGAGGCAAGATAGAGAGAGTGCGGAGGGGGAAAAATCGGAAGAACAAAGAAAACAGCAACGGTGAATTTGGAGGGTCCAGCGTTAACCAGGTTATGCTGTTATGCAGGGACAATGACTTCGATTGTACACTCGATTCTATGATGAACTAATTCTATCGTTTAAACAGATCGGCTATTTATATAAGTATATTTGTGTTTTGAAATTCGGTAAATGATTTATTTAAAAAAAAGTGTATCTTCCTAATGTAATGTATCTTCCCAGTTTGTTGATGTAATTGATTAAATTGTTATATTTCATGTACGGGGACACGTGTTATTCTGTTCTATGTATCTGGTCAGATCTCTAGCTATTCTATCTATAAGTTTTATAATTTATATTAGTATTTACTCGATCCGGGCAATAAGACCGAGGTCGATCATCCTCTAGAAAACGATAACCAACCAAATAAAGCGGACACCTTGTAACGAGGGTAGTACCCGCCACAGAACTTCAGCTTGCAGCAGCTCTGACCAACACAATGAACGTCATCTTGTATGCGGAATTTGACGATACTCTGGAAATAACAGTTTGAGAGAAGTGAAACAAGACTATTAGAAATAAAAGATGGTACACGAAGAATCTATGGAGATAGGCGATGAGGATGTTGTTTGATTTGTCTAAACAACAACCACCACAGCCACAAACCACAAGTGAACAAGAAGAAGAGACAGTCATGATGTTATGATGGCCAGAACAAGAACAACATTTAGACTCATGTTTTGCTGGTGCCTTGGCTGAATGAATCACAAACCTGACCAAAGAACATTGTTATGGATGTCAATCATCCTAGTCAGAAACAACACGACAAATATTTGATGTTGAGTCAAGAAGAAAAGTTGGAAGCGTATCTGGAAGAAGCATGGACCCTCATCTCAGAGGAGAAGATTTTGAGAAAGGGGTATAAAGACTTGCGTGACCATTCCTTACCTCTATTGACTTCACTGGAGACGAAACGCAGCGAAGCTCTCTTGAAACAGAGTATAGAGACTACCCGTGCATCGACTTATTTAACAGATATTTTAAGGGAAAATGTGAGCTGTGAACTGATGATTTATCATTACCTGTGAAAAAAGAAAACAAATGGATACCTGGGAACTTCATTAACTTCTGACTCACAGTTCTTACACAGCTTCTTGGATTTCCAGAGTATTGGAGTCCTGTGGAGTGTGCTAAAATGAACTTCCACATCGAAAACCTAAAGACCTTCAAGCCTATGTCATCAACACAGACGACAGTCATCGACTAGGAACCCATTAGGTAGCCGTCTACTTTCCCAACGACAACGGTGTGGACTATTTTGATTCTTATGGATTACCACCTCTGGAAGTCGGCATCAATGAATTTATGAGAATACATGCTGTGTCTACTCAATTAAATAGTGTGAGATTACAAGGATCAGATTCCATTGCGTGTGAACAATATTGTGTGTATCGATGGCAAAATGACATTGTCTTAGATCATTGGAAGTCAAGTGTGAATCCACAACGTTGTTAACCCTGTAAATACGTTCTTGTTTAAAAGTGTGTCCGTTTGTATTCCGGTTGGAGTTTGGGAAGTTTGTTCTTATTATCAAACATGTTGATTTTGAAATAAAATTGGTGTTGTCTTGTTTGTTTGTTGAATAACAAATTGTTTTCACATACTCTTTCACATTCTCTCTATCGATCTTTGTAAAAACAAAATATTTTGTTTCTCATCCGCGTATAAAATCAGAAGGTGTTTATCTTCACGTCCGTGCTTCTGCCATATAAAGCGGTGTGTCAGCCAGCTGCCAGCCATTGTCGACTTGACAAAGTAGAATAAAATTAGTAGAAATAAGGCCGGAAAGCTTAGTCAAACTTTAGCACACCTAGAGTATGTTCATCGCCCCCTGGATCAAGTCAAGGAGCTCCAGACAGACAGGAGACTGTTCCAGATGACCATGATGCATTTGAAATTATCAAATCAACTGGTCCTGTCAATGTTGGAGGAAGAATTGGTAGAGGACAAGAAGAAAGAAATGGTGCCACAGATGCGTCCCTGTTGTGCCTTGAAACATATGGACTGAAGACTGGGATATGGAACCGCCGCAGCAGCAGCAACAACAACATCAACAACAAATACAACAACAAAGACAGCCGACCATAGTCCCTCAAACAGATGATTGGGAAAGTGAGGCGAGTCATCTCTCTTCATCCATACCTGTTTCTATCAATCCCTGGTGCCGCGATAGATGGAGTGGAAGATTTGCTGACTGTGGAGCTTGACCCAGGAAGTGTGGGCACTAGGTGTACAAAAAATCTTCAAAACGGTCCTTTTCGTGGCCACTCAAATCTCTAGAAAAGAAAGACGCTGATCAATCATTCCCAATATGTGTTTTACGTTAGTATGTTTGTGTATGTCTATGTTGACAAGTAAAACTTAAAAATGTGATAGTGTGTGTTTGTGGGTATAGACTGTATATATAAACACTCCCTACCTTGTGTGTTATAAATTTCCCAGTCTCAATGCAAATAGGGTTTGTGTGGAAAAAATAGTTTCTTTTAAGTCCTCATGATTTCTCTTGATTTTGTATTCTGTATTACACCTACGCATGTTTTACTTCACGTCCGCTTCTCTGCTTCAGAGGGATGTTTTCCTTCACATCCCTGCTTAAAACATACAAAGCGGCCCATTTGCCAATCGTGCCATTTATCGTCGATCGTGTCAGAGTAATGAAGAAAGACGAATGACATCTTCCCAACATTGTCAAGTAGGAATGTTGAGGGAATCCATCAGTTTGATGGAGAGAGTAAAGACTACTAGACCAGATAGAGGAAATGGGGTGTTACCCCAAAGTCATGTCAACAGGGAGAAGACCTCACTGAAAACAGCCAAGAGGTTTGTGAAAGAAGTAATGGAGAAAGAAGTAGCAAAGAATAAGACAACCTGGGCGGAGGAAAAGGGGGAAAAGGAGCCAGTAAAGAAGGAGAGGAAATTCCAGAGCATCGATGCAACCTGGATGAGGGTGCAGGAGAAAATGCGCCAGTGGGGGCATGAAGATTGGATCCCTGATAAGGAGAAGAAGGCAAACGAACCTAGTTTTAAGCTAGTGGTCTCCACAAAAACATCTTGGCGTCAATGATATGCGGTATGCGGTGCACGATCAGGGAGTTGAAACCACTAAGGAAGAGAAGTGATGACAGAAAACGCAAACGGACATTTTCAGGGCCACCCATATCTCTAGAAAAGAGAGGTACTACTCAAATTATTGCCGATTTGTGTTTTGTATGTTTGTGTATGTTTTCTGTATCTCTGTGTCTATGTCATGACAACTTAAACGTAAAACCCTTTACGCCCTTGCTTGTATGTGATAGTATATGTATGTGTATAAAGGGTATAGTGTGTGTCTATGAACACTGCTACCCTTGTGTGATAGTATATAGTACGTTTATATTTGAGGGTATAGTGTGTTTATAAACACTCCTACCCTTGTGTGATAGTATGTTTGTACGTATGTAAGTATAGTATGTGTCTATAAAGATTCCTACCCTTTTCATTGGATAGAAGGGGTGGGGGTGGATTGTAATAATAGATGTTAACATTATATTTCCCGTACTTAACCAGAATTTTTTTTAACATGGAAACGGTTTATAACAGTCACCAACTTAACATTAAAATTTCCTGTACGTACCAAGAGTGTCCCCCGCACCATAAGCCTATGTACAATTTTAACATAGGATTTATCGTAAGTATCCAGAGTGACTCCCGCATGTTAAATCTATGAATAATTTTAACATAGCATTTCTCGTACATACCCAGAGTTAAGCTACGTCGTAATGTTAATTCCCGTACGTACCCAGAAAGGCTCATACAACTATTAATACATGTATGTCACTGTGGAGATTGCTAATTTATGGATACTTTTGAAAGCTATTCAGCCATATAACAATGATCACCTGTAAAAAAAAATGATAAACATGTAAGTAACCTTCGCTGTGTATGATAAACAGACTACCATAAGAACATTGCTTGATATCTGTATCCATTCTGCCTTCAATCGCTAATTATAGCTTCTTGCAATCCGGTAAAAATTTCTTACAAGTACTCACATTATTCATCCCTCAGTATTGTGAGCGCTCTATGGGAGAATAATAAAAGACACCAGCAATCATAAGTCGACCATATATTAACAATTCAGCCAAGAAAATTGCAGATTTTCAAGCCTGTATTTAAACTGCATCTAAATCAACCAAAAAATTGTATAATGTCCCTTTGACTAATACACTTATAATATCCTGCGAAGCAATATGTGTATAAACGCAGGTGTAAAAAAAAAATCCGGATCTTCGTACCTTAACTAAATCACAAGCAATCAGTAGCGTACTAAAGGTAAATGGCTCCCGGGGTGACGATGATGGACCAAAGTGCCAGAATACGAGGCCAGATTTTTTCTCAGCTGTTCTGGCGCCCCAAGACCTTTGGCGCCTGGGGCAACCACCCCGTCCCTTGCACCCTACCCCCACCCCATTATTACGCTACAGCAAACAATAACTTTCTTCTCTTGTAGAGTTGGAAGCAACTTCGTCAATATCGATAGTTTCGGTTGTCGGGTATGGTCTGTACAATTATTTTTACTAGGTGTAAGGCTCATTGTCCTAGATACTAAGTTCTAATGTGCTTATACGGGACATATAACCATAATCTTGTTCATTTCAATATCGGCGCAATAATGGCGTTGATATTCGAATGATGGAGGTAGGGTTATGTGGCCGGGTAGTGTTTGTCGAAAATGTTTTGCTGCAGGGTAGGATTCTGTGACCGTGATTTTTTTTATGGTGATAGGGTGGCAGGATATTTTCTGTATTTTTTTTAATTTTTTTTTTTTTTGTGGAGGGGTGCGTGAGGTGGGGGGTATAGTCTTATTGCATGTACAATTGTGTTTGATGGGGGTGTAGGGTATATGGTCAGGCAGATACTTTTCCAATACTAGTTAAGTACGCAACCATTGCTTGAACGAGCTGTAGTAATAGGTCAACACTGTGCTACTGGTGTAAACAAGCAGAGCATTTTGTTTATATTTCATGTCAGAAACTAAATAATGAGTTGAACGATGCATCTTCTTTGAAAAGATAAATACCTGATTTTAATGTTACAACTATTTTCATAATCTCCGAATTGTAGATACCTCGTTTCATGTTGATCTTTCTTAAGTAGAATGAACAGTAGAGCGACGGTGATCTGGGTCTTTCATGTTCGCACAGTTAGGTACGATTATTTCAGATGCAAAATACGGTAAGCATTCTAGGCTGAAGACGGACAATTACGGTATAAAGCAGAGTCGGTACCTCAACATCACGTTTATGTATGGATCGGATGGATGAAGGAAGGTACCTCAACATCACGTTTATGTATGGATCGGATGGATGAAGGAACGGAATTGAGACTAAAGTTTGGTCTTTTTTGACAAAATGCTATCACTACTAGGAAGCAAATATCAAGTTAACACTTATCGCCGAATTATTTTTGCGAGTGTTTTTTAAAAAAAAAAAAAAAAAAAAAAAAGATATATGCATTGTTGATTGATAGATGGATGCATAGACACAGAGGGGAAGAGAAAACAACACACAGAAAGACAGGCATACTTTGTATGGAAAATTTGTCCTGTTATTCAGTTTTAGCGATTTGGTGACATTGTCACGAAACGTGAACATTTATCATCTTGGAAATGGAATAAAATATTTAAAATTGCAAATTTGCTAAAATTAAACATGTGAATGTTTCTAAATCGGAATATCGCGAACATTTTATCAATATACAGTAAACTGAATTAATGGAATCCTTCGAAATAATTTTGATTATTGATGAGGACCATCTGAAAGCAAAACATAGAGACAATACCTGCATGTATTTATCATCTAAATAGAAGATGATCTAAAATTCTATTATTATTCTTGCAATGCAAAATTATATCAATGGTAACCAAAATTAGATATAAACCCTTTGGT
>JAQPZY010001485.1:600000-790000 GCA_029931535.1 Margaritifera margaritifera | reverse complement strand
CTTCCTTCGTTTGCAAGCTCTAACCAAAGAGCATGTTCCAAACACTTCAGAAAATTTTTGTTGCAAATCACTAAAATTATATCTAGTACACTTGGATACAGAAGATGAACGTCTATTAAAATGAACAATTAACATAATTTTTTGTGTTGTTTTTTACTAGTATTTATTCTTCTTAATGCCTCAGATTTCATTTTCATGTTCCCTGATTTTCTAAACTATTTATCTTAATCCTGCGAAAAGCAATGAACAAGCGTCATGAAAGTCTTGTTGATTATTGCAAATCCGGTTGAACCTCGTTATTTGGAATTTAACAAAGTTACTATTTTTATGTAGTAGTTGAAGGGTGTCAGTTTCCTTGAAATATACCACAGTATTCAGATTATCTCTCTTTGCAAATTTATTTCCCTTGTATATTGTTACATACAAGAAGTCCTCACTTTCTTTACTAATTTTAGTTTTAATTTTAATTGATGAATGGTGGCCATTCATCCAGTTAAGAAACACTTTTAGTTCTTCTTCCGAATGGGTCCAAATGAAGAGAAATATCATCAGTAAACCCTAACTTAGAAAAATGGTAGCTTTTGGGCCTTAGCAAATATTTCTTTCTCCTATTCAGCTCTATAAGATAGAGCAAACTTCTTCCCCGTAGGTGTAACTTTTTTTTTGGAGATAATTTTTTCTTTTAAAAAAAATAGTTCTTTTCAAGACAAATTTTTAGTAAATTTAAAATTGCATCATCCGGTCAATTTGGATCCGAATTATCAAGTATCACCTTTCTACAGGCAAGCAAACCATGATCATGTTCGATGTTAGTATAAAAGTTATCAATATCTGCTGTAACCGGAATACAGTTTTAGGAGTTGAAATTTTACTCAGCATTTCCAGAAAATCATTTGTATCTTTAACATATGAAAACTGTTTCTTAGCCAATGGTTTAAATACAAAAATCTACCCATTCGGCAATACGTTCGGCCTCACTTGAACAATTTGAAACAATGGGCCTACCTGGCAGAACTGCTCTTGGTATACTCCAGTTTTCCACAGGTATGAGAATTTTAGGAAGAAGATACAAATAATTTGGTCTTGAATTATTTGGAATCAAGTAGTATAATTCCCTTTTGTCATAAAATCACCTTAACTTAATTTTCCAAGTTCATGTCTGACTTCCAATGCTGTATCATGATACATTGGTTTTCAAAGGGGCTGATAACATTCTAACTGATTTAATTGTCGCTCCGTTTCCAAAATATACGATTCGAGATAAATGACAACGGTGGCATTTCACTTATCTGACTATTTTATTACCAAAGATTTGTTTTGAGATAAATTTTGGAACGACCTAATTTCTGATACACTGATGTTTGAATTCTGAATAAAAACGTCAGGCATGCTATATTTCTAATGTCAGAAACACATCTATGTACAACCTTCGGCACATAAACAGGCTGCTAACTTGATTTGCTTTCGAATTCCAATATGTGAGGCTGCTTATTTCGTTTCTGAGTTGTCAGATAGGTGAAATTAAATTTTACCGACGAACGTTTTTAAAATCTTTTATATCCTGATTCAAAGTCTCTATATTTTCCAGTGTCTGTATAAAATGGAGACTCTGAAAGTAAACCATGCTCCGCGGAAGTCAGAATGTGACGTTTGGAAAGATTTACCACTGAAGTTCCAAGTCAGGATTGCAAACCTAAAAAACAAATGTACCAGTACTGAGTGTATATAGCCGCAGTCTCGTCCGTCCAGCATATGTTGTGAGTCCATGTGTGTAACTTGGAGTATTCTAGTTTAGGGATGAAAGTTTTTGGAGATTAAGAATTGAGCATATCCAAAGTCCTGAGTTCAGCTGAAAGAAGATTTTTGCATTGGGAAACGCCTGTTTTGACAAAGCAGGCCTAAATTTCCGAAGTTCCGCAGGCATTATAGCAGCAGGAACGGCGAGCGGACCTTTTTAATGCGGGGACAAATCCCAAAGAGATGATAGTCCCCTAAAATTGTATGTGGAGAATATTTAGTCCCTGCTAATACTCATAGTTTTAAATAAAATTCGAAGAGTTCCGGCCGTAGTGAAAAGTTAATAAAAGATTTTTTTTTTTTTTTACTTTCTGATGAGTATTTGACATCTTTACCATCTGGTGAAAAGTTAGTCTCCCCTCCATCGGCTGGTCCAATACGCTACTTATCCAGCCAGCGGAGACCCCCACCTCAAGCCGGTTCAAATCGGTGTTTTGTGAACCCATTTTATTTAAATGTGTGAATGAGTATAACACTTTGCACAAATGGTGTTTAGTGGTAAGAACAAGTACGCCTGGTTGTAAATGGGAAAAATGAGCTCTGTGGGAAAACCTGCATGGGTATGAACTTCGACCCTACTCTGCAGAAGGGAAATGTGGGGTCGGTGTTAGCGCCGATCATTGGGTCTATCCGCGCTTTGAGGGTAACGCTCTGAAACCAACAGAGGCAAAGGCAAGGAGGCAGTTTGATAAGGTACTCAATATACACCTTGCGATGTCACATGTATAAAAGGGAACGCGCGAAGAGTGTGGAGCACTGACAGGGATCCAACCTCCTTATCCCTGGAGAGAGAGAGAGAGAGAGAGAGAGAGAGAGAGAGAGAGAGAGAGAGAGAGAGTGGAGCAGGAATTCAACCGCCTTGGCGCCATAGGAAATGGTAAAGGTAATAAATATAATAACACATATGGCAAATCAAGATGATATGGTGATCTGGCAGTGGAACGCGCGCGGCCTAAGAGCCAACGCAGACCAATTAAATATTAAACTTAAAGAAACTGCCAGACAGCCGGATATAATCTGTCTTCAGGAAACACACCCGAAGTTCCATTTAGTCTAGACAAGGCAGCGCCGTACCGTGCGCCTATTACAAACGACATGGACGTGGGATGGTACAGCAGCTTCTGCGACGCACGCGAAAGATGAGTTTGGTGTAGACGGGGCAGAGCACGTGTTCAGCACTTTTCGCATTGAGACCGAAGACACACTTGGGATCAGGGACGTCGACATCATACCTGTGTTCAAAGTGATCTTGGACAGTCAAATGAGCTACGAGCGCGCAACAACCATACGCGTGGCCCTCTCCGAGGGTAGATAATTCTTCGTCCGCGTCAAGTTTCTCACAGAAGGCCAGAACAAACACAACTGGCGCGTGGTGGACAAGTTCAAATCGGTGAAGGCGGAAGCACGTAAAGGTGGGGGATGGTCACAATCACGCATGAAATAAGGCCTGGGCATCTCACCGGCATCGACCCTACTACAGGGTTTTCGGCACTGCCGATATGTGAAGTTAGGTGACGCACCACTTCTTATCAATCGGACAAACACAATATAAATGAATCCTTTTTATCATCATCCTGTATTAGTTTTTCAGTGAATTTATTGTAGCTGTAGTAGGAATTTCCAATACTGAAGTATTACCCCGTCTCTTATTTTTATTTATTTGAATGCAGTGGTGCATGATAAAAAAATTCACCGAAGGGCAGTACACAAAACACTTCTATGTACATGAAATCTTGATATCATAAAACGAAATAAGCAACTATACTACACCTATTGGTGGAACAGAAGTGTATTCGCCGATTCCATCATCGGAACCTAACCGCCCATTGCCAAAACCAATCCCATGACTTCACATAGACTGAGTAGCCTTTGATCCAATGTATCTAGCACATGGTCTTTGTTTACTCTATTAGGAAGATGTAAAATAGTACAAATATCAGTATTTAGGTACAATATTTCAGTTCTAGCATTGAAAGCTCCTATAACAAATATCTTACCCAATCGGTCATATTTCACAATATAATGTTCCAATATTTTAAATTGATCAATATCATCATACATATATACAGCCAAGGGTTTTGATAATACGCAAGTAGAACATATATATAAATCTTCATTCAATTCAAACAGACTTTTATCGTGCTTTAGCCAAAAATAACCATATTTGGATTTTTCAACAATGGACACTTTACCATGCAACAATGATTTTTTATAAACCGAAATCCCACACTAAATATACCCCTACTCTTGTTTGTGATTTATTTGTATATATGTGATCACTCGCAAAACCATGTATATTCAAATCATATTTAACATTAGGCTTGACCCAGGTTTTACTCAAAAGAAAAATGTCAAAGTCAGATATGAAATTCATAAAGTCCTGCTCTCATGGCTTTCTTTTTAATCCACATACATTCCAAGATGAAATGGAAATCTTATCCTCTAGGAATCCCTATTATGAGGATTGATACAGATAACCGTCAATGAAAAGTCTGTTCCTAATTAATTATATTATATGTCGTTGTCTTGGTTCCTGTGTCATTATTTAGCAAGGCTTCTTCCTTTTTTTTTGTCACAACATCTTTTTTTTTGTCACAACATCAATTGTTCACCAACCTCAACGTTTATCTCATTGAGTTTTCCTTTCACTAAATATGCAACATTGCGAATATTCTCCCTATCAGAATATTGATGGTATTTGACTATTTTTGGCCTCATCCTCTTCTGATCAGCAACATCCTTGACATCATCGCCGAGTTCGTCAATAATATAGTTCATTCGTATATTCATCAGAATCCAGATCAGACCGCCTACCAGTTTTCCTCCCGATCCTATGAGCTCGATCGATCTCAGTCTGCTTTACTTCGTCGGTTATAATCTCTCATACGATCTGACAGAACTCTCTCACCAAAGCAGTGCAGTTTTCTCCATCTGTCTCACCAATACCAAAACAAAATGGGTTCTCTCTCACGGACCTAGCTTCCAAATCTGTAACCTTTACCTCAAATATTGATTTTTCTTTCTTTAGCGCTTTTATGGCTGAATCAGTGCCAACTGTGGACCTTTTCAGAATTCGAATTTCTATTTCAGTCGATACAATGTCCGACTTCTGCTGCTAATATCTATTGCTAATGAAAGAGCAATTGTCCTCCACTGATTTCACTCTTTCATCCATAAGTCCCATTTTCTGCTCCAGACCAACACAATTTCACGCTTGATTTATTCAGCTCTGCGTTGATTTTATCCTAGGTGGATAATTTGCATTTTATTTCACTGACAGAAATCTTGAGTACATGTACACTCTTTACCAACTCGGTGGCCCAAGGTTAAATCTGGCACATGCGAAAGTCAGATTAGGAAAAATACAAAATTCAACTTAACATTACGAAGGCCAAAGCTTGAGTGAAATTTGATGCAGTCAACGATAAAGAACGTGTAAGTCAATAGTAAATCAAATTCAATAGTGCAGTTCAATTCGATTTAGGGTCCCCGACGGTTCGCACTGTATGGCGCTTCTTGAGGGGTAAATGAGAAAACAGACCGACCCAGGTTATATACAGTCTCATGTCTTGGCCCTAACTTGGGTCCTGAGATTTATGCCAAAGATTCACAGATATGAAATGAAGACTGGTGTCAACTGGAGAGTCGTGGTCAGATGATGAATTAGAAAGTCTCACCGTCGCATCTAAATCTCAGATATCGTAATTAGTTTACATTGCATAATTTGGAAAGTCAAACGATCAGTTAGTTAGTTTTATTACTCGCAGGATTAATTCCAATGTAAAAAGTGTTGAATTGTTAATCCAAACTCAAAATTAGAAGTTGCCCTTAAATAATAATAATAATAATAATAATAATAATAACAATAATATCAATAATAATAATAACAATAATAATAATAATAATAATAATAACAACAATAATAATAATAACAATAATAATAATAATAACAATAATAATAATAATCGTCATCATCATCATCATCATCATCATCATCATCATCATAATCATCATCATCACACTTCTCTAACGAGGAAAAAGATAAAGTAAATTCTTATGAAAATCTCTCTTCCTCCAGACAAATATTTTATTTAAACGAACATTGCGCTTATTCCGTTGAAATAAAGATATTGTATTTACTTCGAAAATAACGGTTCAGTAAATAATGAATAAATCTCCGTTCCGTCCGTCGTAGCTAGAGTAACAATAATAATAAAAATACTTTACTTACACGGATGCCTCGGTTGTCTGATTTCATGCACTGAACATCTAAGACTGTTTGGAAAAAGACACGTCTTTACTAAACATTGGCATGGGATAGAAAGATAGATAGAATTCACTGAATTTATCTCAATGATTGCGCACAATGTTTAGTAAAAATATTACGTGTAAAAAAAGAAATTAAACAATTTAATTCCATTGGTCTCAATTACATAAACAAAATACTTGTACCTGTATGAAAAGGACATTTGCTCAAATATTTCACTTTGTGATTCACTCATGGGTGGTCTTTATATACATGTCTGACTGTAAACCGTTTTACTTATGTCAGAGTCTCCAGACCACCTTTACAATTTAATGTACTCGCTGATGAATTGTATATAGTACAAAGTTTTAACACCTTGTTTATATTAAGACCGATTGTTCAGTGTGAAGTCTTAGACATAATTCAATCCAGACACCAACCATTCACAGAGTTAAGTCATTTGGACCAAGAAATGTGCCTCTGCCCTTCTTATTGGTCAACCAGCCTATTTGCAATGGATATGGACAGATTGACATTTTCTTGAACTAGACTAGCAGAATGATCGTGCGGATACCGTCGGCTACATTATTATGGTGTCTATTGGCATCGTTAAGTGCTTTACTTATTAGTAAAGACAAACTGGGTCCTATAGATACTGTTTATTGTTTCGAGAACAAAAATACAAGAGACAAATCCTTAGTAACGACATCTGTACTTGAAAGAATAATACCAATTATGTAAAGCAAAAAGTCTGTATGAAATTGCGTCAAATGAAGCATGCGAATATAGCCAAGCCACATGCTATGCTTTAACAATCAAATTTTTGTTTTCTCTCCTTGGCACTTCTCTTTACATTATTACCTGGCATACATCTTCTTATGGCTCAATTGTACGAGTAATACTCACCTCCATTTAGTTATTGTCCGTGCGCTACTTTTTCCTCAATTAGATCTGCAACTGAAAATGCACGTGCAAATTATCTCTTATTTTTTTATAGTTATAGTGATCTTGTGATAGCTTCTGCCTAGATTAATAGGGATGTTTATTAATTTGTCTGGCTTGGGCTGGATAGTGTTGTATACTGTGATTATGTATCTCCTGGCTTTACTTGAACATTACAAACCATGTTTCCTGTTTCTCTGTTATTTATATACATTATGCTCGCTTTTAATTGTCTTATGCATATATATATATTCCTATGTTGCATTTATCGTACGAACTCCCATGAAACGTACAGTCAAATAAGAAAAAAAAACATTATTGCCGTGCTTTGCGTTTTAACATGTCTTTCCAAAATTTGAACATAAGTTGGCACGTTTATATCACTCGGGGTAACAATTTTCACTTTCATAGCTTTCAGCGATTCGAATATACCAGTATTTTGGAAACTGGCTGGAGAAAATATGAATGTATTCTCATTTGACTTCTCATGCAAATAACCTGATGACTGCACCGAGTCTCCTTGTTTATCATAAATCGGCACCCAATCAAACCAACCATAATTCTCAGCCTTGTCACCTAATCCATGAATATTGATCTAGAGCAGTACAGGGTTCTGGTTGTGTGTTATCATGCAAGGGCTACCAGACCTGCAAGAAAAACGATGATTAGATACGATCAAATAATTTGTATTTTACTAACATATCACTTTTATCATTGAGGATTCTTCCTATTCCTATATATTGCCACATGTAGTAATGTGTTCTTGTCGGAGCTTTTATCATTAGTTGAGCACGACTGTGCACGTGCTAAAAAAACAGAATTAAGGGGACTGTCATATTTTGTCCGCTTGTTGCTCTTACTTGCTCATAACGTTGAAACTAATCAGGGTCCACACACGGACTCCAATTCGAAAAGAGGCCTCTCAGTTCATCACGTTAATAGTCAAAGTATATACCATAAGATTTACCATATAAGAACAGAGATAAACAAGTTCGATAGTATTACCGTCAGTGAGACGTGTTAGATAGATCAATTCTAACACGGATTGTCTCGATAGAAACAGAAATGGAGGTGGCGTAGGTATGTATTTCAAAACAGGAATTCCCTTTATTGAAAAAAGCAATTTATTAATACCAAACCTCGAAACCCTTTGGGTTGAAATAAGTCTTAACGGAAGAAAACTTTTAATTGGAACTTTTCATGTGCACCCACGATTCGATGTTTGGACTTTGGTAGAACTTTCAATTGAACAAGCTATATAAAAAATGTCAAAATATAATCATCCTAGTGGACTTCAACGAAGACTTCATGGTATCCAGTAGATGTAGAAATATTATAAATATAATGATTACATTCAATTTACAACAATGGAACGATAAACCTACAAGAATTACGAATTATAGCTCCACAATGATTGATTTAATACTTATGAGTGACACATTAAATTGTTATGAAAAAGGGGTCTTAGATCCTTTCTATATCTATCCTAACCCTGTTTATTGTGTGAATGCTCGGCAATATAGCTTTAAACGAAAAGTATGGGACTATCAAGCATCTAATTACGAATTGTACAGAGACTTGTTGTATAGAGCTGCTTGAGAGTTTTCAATATTTCGATAAATGAACAGGAGTGCAAGATCTCTCGCAGTATATTAGAGACAGCCCATTGTGCTATTTCCAATAAAATAATAACATTTCGTTCAAGAGATCCTCACTGGATTCACGCTATCATTAGAACATTAATTCGGCAACGGAAAAAAATCCACTGCTTGGCTAAAAGAATGAATCTTTCTTTACACTGGGCCAAATTCAGAGATATTAGAAACCGAGTTATAAGCGCCGTAAGAAGCGCCAAACTTGAGTATTTTAACAAATTAGCTAATAAACTCCAAGATGTCAATATTGATCCAACAGTCTGGTGGAATTTAGCCGACATATTTCTGAAGCAAAATAGAAAATCAGAGTATCCATTTCTGATACACAAATAACCAATATTTTTATTCTAGTCTTGATAATGCAAACTTGTTTAATAAATATTTTTCTGAAGAATCCTGGTAAATAATACTTCCACTATTCTGCCTTCTATACCTCTTCCTGATATTGGCCTTAATAATATTGAACATTAGCATAAATGACGTAGAAGATGTTCTTTTCAAATCTCAACATCAGTAAGGCAGGGGGTCCTGATGAGATCCACCATAGGTTACACGAAGAAGGCATTCGCATATTATCGCGATATTTGTCAGAAATGTTAAAGAATTCGCTCCAATCTTCATATTTTCCAATAGTATGGAAAGAGGCCAATGTTACTCCCATTCCTAAAAAGGGGACAAAAATGTTGTTTCAAATTACAGACCTATTTCACTACTAAGCTGCTTGGGCAAAACAATTGAAATATGTGTATTCAAACACTTGTACAATTTTCTTACAGTCAACAACCTAATTAGTTATCTTCAATGTGGTTTTACCCCAAAAGATTCGGCTCCCTTACAACGGTGTGATATGTACAATACCTTTTGCAAGGCGGTTGACAAAGGCAAAGAAATTCGAGTAGTATTTTCTGATATTAGTAAGGCCTTCGACAATGTCTGGGACAAAGGTTTAACTCATAAGCTAAGAAATATTGGCATTGGTGATGAACGTTTGGAATGGTTTGAAAATTATCTTTCCAACAGGACCCAAAAAGTTATAATAGAAGGTTGCACTTCAGACAAACAACATGTCAGGGCTAGTGTTCCCCAGGGATCTATACTTGGGCCACAGTTATTTTAATTCACATTAATGATATTGTCACTGATATTCAGTCAAGTATAAGACTGTTTGCTGATGATACATCGTCATCAATTATTGTTGAGGACTCAACACTGACTGCTGGTTGTTTGAATGAAGACCTACTTAAAAATCAAGTTATGGGCAAATCAACGGTTAATTGATTTTAATCCAAACAAAACCGAATCAATGACCATATCCAGATAATCTGAAAGGGAACAACACCCACAAATTTTAATGAATTACATAGTTATTAGAAATGTCCCTCCTCATAAACACTTGGGTCTAACTTTAAATGAATCCTTATCTTGGCATATACATATACAGGATATAATTACACAAGCATGGAAAAGGTTAGACATACTAAGAAGTTGGAAATTTAAACTTGATAGAAAATCATTAGCACTTCTTTTTCACCTTTTTAAGACCTGTTAAGACTACATAGTCTAAGAAAAATGTAACAGAAAGAAAGTGAAACCAACAAATCAAGTAAAAGTCAACAATGAATTTATTTCTAGACAATTAAAGTGAAAATTCAAAAGACTCTTACAGTAACGTGAATTAAAGTCCAAATAATCCAATAATCCTAAGTATCCTAATAACAAGTCCTAAATATAGAATGTTCCGAATGAATGACCTTAATCCTTGAATGTGTTGATGTGCCAATAGTCTTTAATGCCCTGATGTGCCAGTAGTTTTTAATGTGATGATGTGCCAAAATGAAGTATTCCATAATATCTTTGAATAAGTTCGCACACGTCCCAAAATCATCAATTCAGAATCCAAAATCTAAAAGTCTAGGAGCACTTTCATAATCCAATGAATATTTTAAATTATTCCTCTCTCTGAATTTGGAATGATTTTTCACAACTATAATGACTCTTTAAAGACTGATGCTAAGGTCGAAACTGAAACACTGTCAACTAAACATGATATATATAAAGATAGGTCACATGACAGAATGTTCTAGAATATTATGGTGTATGTGACTCTTAACACATAACTCCAAAGGAAATTCTAGTTGTATCTGTAAACAAAATCAACTTTGACCTCACATTGAATCAACAACTTGTTTACCAAAACCGTCCTTGAACTCAAATACTTAGTAAACAACCTAATTCAAGGACAACATTATAATTAACATTAAGGTTTAAGCAAATATTAAAGTCAAGAAACATTAATAATTTCCTAAAATATTTATACTATCATATAAACATCATACATAAAAGACCTCTTTTGGAGTATGCGGGTGTTATCTTGGATAACTGCACCCAGTAGGAAAAAGATGAAAGAGAAAAAATACAGGCTGGAACAAACCTCCAAACGCCCTTCGCCAGGACAAATCTATACCAAAGATCATTTTTACCAAAGTCTGTTGCAGAATGAAATCTTCTCTCTGTGGAAATGCGAAACACCCCTTCGTTATACTCGTTTAAATCACACCTAAATATGAATCTAGGAAAATTTCCAATATGTTACTATCAAGGAGAAAGAATAGCACAAATTACGCACACAAGACTTTGACATGCTCATAATTTATTAAACGACGATCTTTTCAAAAACCATATATCATCTACCAATAGATGTTCATGCGGTGAACCAGAAAGCGCAAAACATTTTCTCTTAGACTGTACAGTCTCAGAAACCGAACAACAGGAATATATGCCCAATGTTATAGATATAACTTCATTATTAATGTGTAATCCCTTGCAATCGGTTGAGGTCGACGAGGATATGTTCCAGGCAGTCCAGAAATACAGAATTATATCTGAAAGATTGCGTGATTCTTACTTATGTCTTCGCTTTAAGCTGTTATATTTCCGGTACGTATTTGGTTATTATAAATATATACCACCTGAGCTGAAATTAAACGTCCTTTATCTACCCCCCCTCCCCGCTCCATCAATGCCAACATCTTTATACTTTTTTTCTTCTCATTTGTTAATTTTTAAGTATACAGTAACGTGCTTCTGTTGTAAACGCTCATTAGTTACTGTCTGACATTATTATAATATTGTATTATAATTTTCTTTTAATACTTCATTAGCATGTTTCAATTTTTGCAATATAATGCTTTCATTTATCACACCAGCCACATTATAAAAGAAAGTAATATTGTTAATAAGGAGAGAACCCGATATAAGCTCATGTTTGTTGCTAAATCCTCTATATCTCTTGTTCAATTTTATGAAGTTTCCACTATGACTTCTGTAAATAAATAATGTTTAAACCAATCTAACTCAAACGCCTCCACACTAAGATAACACGAAAGACGTGTGCTTTCTTTGATAATGACATTGACTAAAATCAAATCACGGATTGTTACGTCGTTTAGTTTTAAATCAAGAATAAAAGCAATAAATAACTATGTTTTGCATGCTTTCATTTTAGTTAAGAATTGATGTCTTAATGAAACATTTATTTCTTTCTACATAAAACGTTAAAACTGATTTTGTCTGCACATACTCTATTAGATAAACGTACACATTTTTTTAACCGCTTGTATTACATAAAAGTTCTTTGACTCGTGGTAATCTAATTGAACTGTCGTTCAAGCTGAGATACGTATTTAAATGCAAGGAAGGACAGCACAGATTTAGAAAAAATGCTATAGGCTTTTAGAATGGTTTAAATAAAATTAGTAGTAAAAGTTATAAATGGTTCTACTAGCTACTTTTATAGGGTCACCGGAAAACCCTGATAGATCATTGTCACATATCACGCAAAGGTGTTTCATTAGCACTGATCTAACAAGTACAACATGTTTTCTACATGGCAATATATATATATATATATATATATATATATATATATATATATATATATATATATATATATATATATATTTTAAGTTAAATGTGCTGAATTTAAAACAAGTCCCAAACAACGGCCCACTCGTGATTTTCAAACTGCAGGGATACAAAACAATACATTTTTAATTTATAACTTTCTTTACTATTTCTGAATGTTTGTATGATATGGGATCAGATTCGCTGGGTGCGAATTTAAAAACATGATTTGGGAAATAGTATTGCAAAATTAGGAATATTAGCGTTGCCTATAATTCCAGTGTCACACTCTTCCACCTACAGTTGTTAAGTTCCGTTTTAGTTGGAAGCGAGTCGGATATGTGTTTGAAGAATGTATCTTCACTGTGCACCTCAAAGAAATAAACTAAGATTTTAAACTGAACTGTCCGCAGTAAGTTCCAACTTACATTGCACTTTTACTGAATATCACAGTAATAGTTGAAAAATAAATTTTGCAATGGCACTTTTGCATCCGCTTTTGTAATGAATATGGCTCTACAATGAGAAAAAGACATGATTTAGTAAACCAATGACTGTTGTGTCCCACTTGATAGGATGAAAGAGTCCTATTCTAAAATATTACAAACTCTTCATCCTGAAGACCTTGGAAACATTTTGCTTTTTTAGCTTCTTATTTGATTTATGATATCGGTTATTTCTGCGCCTACCAATTCCCGCTGACAAATTAACAAACTTCAATACTACAGACTTTAGGTCACAGATTGAAAATATATGGAAACTGAAATGCGTTATCAGTTGAGTGAATGCATGCAACTTTCAATACATTTTAACTATGGGTCGATACGAAATTGATTTTTTAAGAATTGACCTAAGGATGGATATTTATCATGCACAGAAGTTAAACAGAAAAAAATGAAATGCTAGCACGAGAAGGGCAAGAAATGTTATAGTTCCTTTGAGTATTACGACATGAAACAAAAACAGCAGAGACAGAGTTAGACAATGAATTACGCGAGTATCTGACAGAACCCTTTATGAATCATAAGTGGCTAAAATGCATCAACATGACGGGAATAATCAGCTTTATGATAAGTCAAACATACACATTTGCATTTAACTGCACAACTTTCTGGCTTCAAAGTGATGAAAAGGGGGAAATATTCCCATTTCTATTCAATCATCTAGTATGCCTGTAAATGTAAATGTTATTAGTTTCTGAAGACAGTTTTCAAAAAAAGTGGTGGAATATGTGATGCCATCGAATCCAAGCAATCAACGTTCATGTTTGGGTAATACAATGTATTTTGCTGAAATCTTTCCAAAGCCCCTTGACTTTCAAAGCGATAGGCAGAAGATTTAAACTGCTGGACGCATAATTCATGCATAACTTGTTGGAAAATTCCAGACATTAAATTTGACCCTTGATCAGACTGGACAGATTTATGTAGGCCAACAACTGTAACAAAAACTTCACTAAAACGTTTACAATGGTTTTAGTTTTGATATTTCTCAGAGGACTTGCCTCTGGAACTCTTGTGGACGCACACATGATGGTCAACATGTATTGGTTGCCTGACTTGGTCTTAGGTAAGGGACTGACGCAATCCACACTTATTGTAACAAATTGTTCGTCAAATGCAGAAATAGCTTGCAGATGATCCTTAGGTAGCTTCTGATTGGGTTTTCCTACAATTTGACAAGTGTGAATCTGCAGTATTTAGAAACATCACTTTTGAGTTTCGGCCAATAAAAATGATTCAAGATCTCGTGATAAGTCTTATTGATTCCTAAATGACCGGCCAAGGGACTTTCATGGGCTAGACTAAGAATTTCCTGTCGATATGACTTAGAAACGACAATTTGATAGCTCACTGACCACTGGTCACCAGCGGGCACCTCAGATGGTCTCCATTGTCTCATAAGGACCCAATTTTTTTTACAAAGTAACACACTTGAACTTGTGTGCTTCAGTTTCACTAATAGCTCTCTGAAACAAACAGGAGATTTCAGGATCTTGTTCCTGTAAGACAACTAGTTATTGTTTTTTGTCACCCTGAGTAAAACAGAGAGACTGAGTTGTAAAAAGAGGATCTCTGGGATCAATACCTTAGGATTGTCCAATATCAGGAGAGAAAGTGACCTAATCAAAAGACTGACCAATAAATGTATCAGCTGAAGGAATAATTTCCTGATCAACATCATTCTCAAGAGCTCTTCATGCCATAGCTTTGATAACTGCTGAAGCAGGATACAAATCAGGGATTTCAATCTCAATAGGATCAACTTTTGATCCAAACAAGGTTTGTCCGTTACAAGTTACACGACCTTGTCTCCAGCTAGGTCATTGTCTAGTAACAAACGGATACTTTCTGTATGTAAAGAAGTGCCCCAACACTCACAGGTCCAGAAACTAAATCTGATGCCAAATTAATACAATGGAGAGGAACATTTACAAAGCCGCACTCTACTCCCTGAATAAGTACACTTTCACAAGAAGAAACCTTCTGAGACAAAGGCAAAGTATCTGATAACAAAAGGCTCTGACAAGCACCTGTGTCCCTTAATATTTTAATAGGGATAGGTTTGGCAGAATCACCAATAAGTGAAATGGAACATTTTGATATGAAAGGTTCATAAGTCTCTAAAATAGAATCAGACTGGGGTTTGTTTGACCCAACAAATGTATTCCTTTCAATACAAAACCGTGACCTTGACCTCTTTGAAATAAGTGCATTTGGAAAAGCTCTGTCTTTATTCTGTTGTTTATTGTTCAACCTGAAGCAATCAGAAATGACGTATCCGTTCATTTTACAATAAGTGCACGTAGGAAGAGATAAGGATTTCTGATAAGTCTTATCAGATGTTTAATTCCTAACAGTTGCGCTGTTTTACAATTTACAAGTACTCGTTTGAGATTGAAATGTTATTTTACCAGAAAACTGATGAGACGAAGACTTATTGCCAAATGAAATTTTATGAGTCAAGGAATAATCATCAGCCATACGATCAGCATTTTCCAAAGTTTCCACTTTCTGCTCGTCAAGATAGATCTTGACATCACCATGGATGCATCTCTTGAACTCTTCAATTAATACCAACTGTCTGAGGTTATCGTAATCTTGATCAACCTTATTGGCTGAGAACCACCTATCAAATAGTTGCTCTTTTTCCCTTGCAAATTCAACATGAGTTTGTCCAGTTTCTTTTCAACTATTCCTAAACATTTGTCGATATGCCTCATGTACCAACTCAAAAGCCTTCAAGATGTACTCCTTAACCACATCATAATCAGTGCTTTGTTGTACTGACAGTGAAGTGTAGACTTCACGAGCTTGGCAATAAGTACACTTTGTAATAACAAAGTCCAATGCTTTCTGGGCCATTTCAAGTTTTCAGCAATTTTCCCAAAGTGAAGAAAGTATTTATCTACTTCTTTTTCATGAAAAGGGGGTACTAACTTAATATATCTGGTAAAATCAAAACCTGAACTTGTGTGTAAAGGGGTAGGGGGGAGTGCTCCGCTTGCTAATTCTAATTATTTTAATCTGTATTGCATTTGTCTTTCTTCTCTCTATTTTTGCATTTCCCTTTCCTCTCTCTCTCTCTCTCTCTCTCTGTCTCTGCATCTGCATTTCCCTTTCCTTCAATTCCCTCTCCTGTTTATCTTTCTCTCTCTGTCTCTCCTCTCTGTCTCTGTCTGTCTCTCTCTCTGCATTTGCATTTCTATTTCCCTTTCCTCTTTCTTTTTTTCTACCTGTAATTCCCTTAATTTCAAATCAAAACCAGATACATACTTATCAATTAAACCCAAAGCAATATTATCCAAAATGTCCTTTCCCACAAAATATGGAATTACAATATTCCCTATCTCTTGCTTTGTCAAAGACGCTTTCGTTTCAGAAAGATCATAATGTATGGCGAGCTCAAACAACTCGTCCTTTTTCATAAACTCTAACCCTACTTGTGTAGGACTTGAAACAAAGTTCCCAACCTTTGATGACATTGTGAATGCTTGCTGGTTTCACTAAAGATTTCTCAAACTGGTGAAATAAAAATCTTTACCAGGGACAAGGAAAATTCCGAAACAAAGTCAATGTAAATAGTTCTTTAAAGAAATGCAGATCCCGGACGAGCCCCCAATTTTTGTTATGACTCTAGGTCTTAATATAATATAACAGAAAGAAAGTGAAACCAACAATGTAAGTAAAATCAACAAGCATTTTATTTCTAGACAATTAAAGTGAAAATTCAAAAGACACTTACAGTAACGCGAATAAAAGTCCAAATAATCCAATAATCCCAAGTGTCATAATCACAAACCCTAAATATCGAATGTTCGGAATGAATTCCAGTAGCACTGAATGTCCTGATGTGTCAGTAGTCTTGAATGTCCTGATATACCTGAATGAATATCTTTGAATGAATTCGCTTAAATCCCAAAGTCAAGTATTATTCCAAAATGAGAATGAGCACTTTTAGTTATTACAATGAATATTCCAAATAAATCATTCCTCTCTCTTAATTTGCTCTGATTTTCACAACTGTAACATCTGATTACTAAATAAATTCCTTAATAGACTGCTTTTAATAATATGAAGTTTAGTATAGGAATGAAATCTTGCTTACCAAACCTGTATAAATATAAAGATAAATCACCTGACAGAATATTCTAGAATATGAGTAACTCTAATGGAAAATTACGTTGCGTACGCGACTTTTCTCACATGAAGCCATGGAAAATTCCAATATAAGTACTAAATGCTATGTAAACAAGACTGACCTTTTAACTCAAATGCTGTAAATATGTTGTTTACAAAATAACCACAATCTGACTAGAGTACATTACTTCATGGACACATATTATAAATTCAATATACATAACACTTTTTTCTGGTGAAATGGTGCAGTGACTATTGCCAGCACTACAGTTCCATGCAAATCATGACAGGCTAACCTCGAATGGCAGTCAATCACAATTTGTCCTCGTGTTGTTAAATCTACAGAGTAACACCCATATAGTAATTTATCCAAAGTGCTTGATTGTGAACTATTGAAGTATATTGCGAAAATTATTTTGAAAAAGAGGTTAAAAAAATTAAAACATTTTTCAATATTTGCACAGGAGTATGTTCAAGAATAATTTAAAAATCCAGTCGGCCATACTTGTCAAGACATTCCGAAATTTAAAGAAAATTGAATTGTATGGCCAGTTAATGGACAGAAAACGGACTATACTTAGAAGTGTTGGTATCGCCTTAAATGTATGTGATGCTTCTCTTCAATGTATACTAGTAGGAAACAAGCAAAACTGTATGACTCAGTGATCTGTTCAGAGAACGGTGGAAGCCGAGTTCTTGAAAGTTAAATATGGAAATTTGAGTTTACATGTGTAGTCTAAATACGTGGAAGTGATTTTGCTAACATGAGGTGTTTTCGTTATAGCTAAAAAGGAGCCTCTCGTGAAAGGTTCTACATAATCATTAATATGGGTTATTGTATTACTACAAAACATTCATATATAAGTACTGTAGAGATTCTAACTATCAAAATTGTTCCATGCTTTTATTGATTAAAGTATTGCTATTTGCAATAAACCCTCGCTATTGTGAATTCCTTCATTTTCACAAAATAAATTGTCTGTGAACTCAATTTAGCTTTGTAAGTTCTTGACAGAAGGCATGTTCTTAACTTGGCGTGTTCTTAACTTGCTACCCTACCTTTGTTCGCAAGAGCAAAACTAATAGGTCACATATTTGATTTTGACTTTTACTTTCTTATCATTAGAAGACACAAAATCTGCAATAATAAGCCGTACATTTTGTCAAAGCAAAGTCATTACAATATTAAATTTTTTAACTCGAATCGGAGAATTGTATGGGATAAAAGTTTACTGCAAGTGCTGATTTGCAAATACAATCTGGAGGGTATCATCCCAAAGAATATTAGCATCTAATCGGAAGATGTAATGCTAAAAATCTGTAATGTTATGATCCACACTCCTATTCGAAATATTTATTTTAATTAAGACCATACATTTATGTTTAACTTACAATGATTACTCAGAATTTTTATTTATGGAAAATTCAAGAAGAAATACCCAGCATAAAACGGAAGTCTTTAAAATGAGCGACACATTTCATCAGGATGTTTGACATGAAAGTCCTAGAATTCTAGAGAAAGCCATATAATTTAAATAATTACTTCTTTCGTCGTAATTCTGTTGAATTAGGGAGACTCTAAAAGGTCTGTCACACTACTTCAAAGACTGCAAGACAGAAAACAGTAAATCTGTTACATGATTACATAATATGCGGAACTTTTTTACTTAAATATATTAAAACAGCATCGACGCAGCTCTCCATTACACATACATTATTATATTACCAAGTGGCAACTAATATCCCAGCTGCATATTGTTTTCTATAAGACACATGAGAGTGAGAGAAAGAGAAATATGGCAAGCCGTTGTGAACGAAATATGCATTTTCTACTATGAGAACACGAAGTTGAAATATACATTTTCTGATATTAGAAAATCAGAGAAAATCATTTTTTCAATATTAGTAAATCCTCCTATTTCAAATATAAAATCAATGGGATGCGAGTTATTAATGAATGATTGGAGGCAGACAAATCAATAGGGAAATATGCATGTATCCTAGATAATCAGCTTGTATAGTAGATTATGGTTTGGCTGATCAGTCATGATTTGATCGTATAACAATCCGTTGATATAGAGGATAGAGAAGAATCAATACATATGCCAATAGTGTTTTATCTTAAATACTATAGTAGGAATGAACAAAAGTCAATTTTGGATAGTTTTGAAATGATGCTGGTAGATGTGTTTGTTTAATCATTTGTTAATTTACTAACTCAAAAATTATAAATCAGTAAAAATTATATTAGAATTGAACGTCTTGAAGAGAGAGTTGAGACTGTTATAAGTGTTTATTACAATGCAGCAAAAGATATGAAAGTGAATATCCCAAGTCAGAAAGATAGTAGTAATCAGCTTACCAGATATTTCAATAATTAACCACAGTTTGATACATTACAAGAGCTGCTTTAAAGTCTCTTCGGGTTTTTCCATTTCATAGGATGACCCGTCAATAAATTTAATGCCAATCGATAGACACAATAGCATTCTATAAAATGATCTGCAGCTGCACGTGCTGCACACCGGACACCTGCAGATATATGTGTGTGTGATGTAACATAGGTAAATGACAGTGTCGTAAAAGCGTAAGGAGAACTATTATGCTACTGAGAAAATAGCATACCGTCAAATATGGATTCTCTTATTTTACTATCTGACTGATAGTAAGGCCGACTTGGATAAAGTTTACGGATGCAATTCTTAGTCATATCCTACAATTATGAGATGGTTTCATTGTTTTAAAGATGGTCGCGAATCCATAGAAGATGGCTCACGTTCTGGAAGACCGTTGTCTGAGATTGGTGAGCGGGAAGGGGCTGCTGTGAAGGAAGCAATTGATAAAGATACTCGATACACAATGGAAGATATTTATATTGCCCGTCAGCTGTTTTCAATATATTAAATAATCAAGTGAAGCTCAGAAAGGTTTAAGCAAGATGGATCCCGCATTTGTTGACTGACAAAGAGTCGGGTTGAAATCGCCAAACAGCTACTCGCCAATTTGAAAAAAGTGACCAAAGATGTTTAAATGAGATTGTCACATGTGATGAAACCTGGTTTTTAAAACTCGACTCAAGAAGGAATAATAACGCTTGCATCGGAGAAAACGAGCAGAGACCACAAAGTGCCTGACGTAGTCGGACTGAGAAGAGAGTTTTATACGAAAATTATGTTTCGACGCAAGAGACCCGGTGGTCCAGGTACCTGTGCCTAACTCAGCTAGTGTCACTGGACAGTTGTACTCCTCCAAAGTGTTGCCAAAAGTTGTGGAACAGTACCGAAACATCCGTCCGCGCATCGATATATGAGGTATCCATCTACTCCATGACAACGCACCGGCGTATAAATCCACCGTCAAAACACACTTCCGAAAGAAGCACAGCATACAAATTTTGCTACATCCTCTCTGCAGTCCTAATTTAGCTCCAAGAGATTTGTGGCTGAATCCCTTTATCAAAGGTTCGCTGAGGGCAGACGATTTGAAAGCCGCCATTTGGTTCGAAGTGCAGTTTTACAGTATGAATAACAAATAAAAAAAAACATATGCAAAATGGCATTTAATACACGGATGATCAGACTGCGAAAGTGTGTAGAGGTGGATGAAGAGTAATTTGAGGGAGGTGCACTTGTGTAATGTTCACTAATAAAGCAGTTTTGCTGCACAGCGCACTAATATTAAAGAACGTATTAAATACCCCTCGTACAGACAAAAGAAAACAAAAATCCAAACTCACCTATGCGTTATAGTCTAATGCTAGTAGACATTTTGGTGTCTTCTATACATGTCAACAGTGTATGTTACTTCTCTAAGCTATTCAATATAACACAAGAATGGGGTCATTTTAAGGCAATGGTGATTTGATTGTCCATTATGAAGTTTTGGATATAACAATATCGGAGGAAGAAGTGAAGATTGCCTTGAGTAGATAAATAAATGAAAAAAGAATAGATGCTTTATTCAGTGATTTCATCAAGTGTACTTGTCATATACTCCAACACTAACTGAGTTATTCAATAAATTATCTGATGTTGGTTATTGTCCTAGCTGCTGCTCAACCGCTGCAATAACTCCATTTTTTATAAAAAGGTAATGACAGTGATCGTGCAAACTAACGACGTATAATCTTCTTACCGATCGTTTAGTAAAATTACATACCATTGTATTGCATAATAGATTTTTAAAAAATGGGTGGGGAAAATAAGTGTTTGGAAGAAGAACAAGCGGAATATAGATCTGGATGTTGAACAATTGATAATATGTTTACACTTTATTCATTAATTTGTAAGAATTACAAAAACTCAAGGTAGATTCTCTGCTGTATTTATAGATTTTAAAAAGGCTTTTGATAGGGTCAAAATGCATCTTCTGTATCATAAACATATAAACGATAACATTAGCAGCAAAACGCTACATATCCTTAAATCAATCTACAAAGATAGTATGGCATGAGTAGTATAGTGAGCCTATTGAGAGCCAAAGGAGGCACTTAAGAGCCATACGGGAAAGTAACATGGAGAGGCACTTGAGAGCCATACGAGAGACAAAGGAGGCATTTGAGAGCCATACGGGAAATTAACATGGAGAGGCACTTGAGAGCCATACGGGAAAGTAACATGGAGAGGCACTAGAGAGTCATACGGGAAATGAACATGGTGGGGTACTTGAGAGCCATACGGGAAATTAACATTTGGGGCAGACGTGTTTATGGGGTAAAAGTGTTTATTGGGCAGAAGTGTTGCTTGGGGCAGAAGTGTTGATGAGGACTGTCACCCCGGACTATACCATCAACACGCCGTGTGTAGTGACCAATACCCCGTCATCTACTATCCAGCACCCCACACTATATCATCATTTTAACATAGGAAGGGTAAGGGAGTGTTTATAGACATACGCTATACAAACACCCGCTTCACAAACACACCAGGGAAAGGGATTTATTTTTTGGTTGGGGAAAAAAAGACAGACACAAACATACACTTAACATACAAACACACCAAATTTTGTTTTAGGCAATCCTAGAGTAATCTTTCCTAAGAGATGTGGCTGGCCCTGAAAAGGGCCGTTGGAGTTTTGTGAACCAAGTTAACGCATATCACACCTCTTCACTGGTCTTCTTCCCCTTAAACTTCTACGCACTTCAGGTTCGTAGATGAGCACCCGTTTCAGACACCCTTGTCTCTCCACATAAATCCTTCTCTTCCAAATAGCCGTGGCAGCAATCTTGGTGATAGCCCATGAAGCTTTCACATACATCGGATAGTCCGGGTTGAACAGCATGCCCGATACGATAGATGATGACTCTACACTTGAGGTCATAGTGACGCTACATGCAAACCTATGGGTCTATGAATGTATAGTCTCAAACGGGATTGCTAACGTTAAAATGTTTAGATACAATCCAAAACACCACATATACTATCCAGCAGTCGCTTTTTGATTACAACACACCCCCTACAGTCTAGCGCCCACTTTTTCATTACTATCCAAACAAACCCCCATACAACCCATCGCCCTCTTTTTTTATGACAATTAAAACATACACCCCTACACTCCAACAAAAAGGGTCCAACAAAAAGGGTAGGATTGTTTATCGGAAACACTACAATACCCTCACACAAACATACCACACAATCACGCACAAGTAGACAAGGGTAGGTGTGCTTATTGGCACACTATTATACCCTCACACAAACATACTATCAAAAGAGAAGGGGTTTTAAGTTTTAGTGTGCAACATAGACAAAGACATACACAAACATAAAAATATTGGCAATGATTCAAGGTTGACAACGTTGTAACGTGAGACTAGAGCTCCAATCGTTTAGTACAGTGTCATTTTGCCATCGATCCACGCACTAAGTTTCTAAGCTAACGAAAATAGATAACCATAATGTTCACAAAACCACTTTTCTATTATTTTTTTTTGAGGCATTATAGGACAAGGAGAAATTAATATGGGGTTACCCTTTCTTGAGTTTCTGAAGGCAAGGGTAAATCCTATGTTAGAAATGTTCATTGGAAATTTTTTCATTTATCAGTTTTAAAACAGTAGTGTTATATTTATTGTCAAATGACTGCAGTAACATTTGCTGTATGCCTCTCAAATATTTAAGATGTTATGTTTTGCTGCACACGCCTTGAGACTACAAACAATGTTACAACATTTCCCAAAGCCATAGACGAGAGAACAGTAAAAACACGTCTTGTTCGATTGGCAGTTTACAATGGACTGACTGAAAATATAGCATACATTGTTCCAGTTTTACTGAACGCATGTTTTGGCTCTAGAATGAGAGTGCGGAATAGGACAAGTCATAAAGTGCAGAATTGGATGGGTCATACTCGAGTCATTCTTACACTGTAAAGCTGTGTGCTTTTTTATTATTATTTTGTTTCCTTCGGAAAACGGTAGATCTAGAAAATATTTTCGTGACACATTGCAGTGCCTAAAATAGGATAAAACTAAGATACCTGACATGCACACGCACAACTAAACTCAAGATTGTATATAATCCACTATTTACCTATGGAAGAAAAATCGTTCTACAGTTTTTAGGGGTGCAAGTTTTTTAAAAAAATTTCAAAACTAACGCAACATTTCACGTAATTATTGTGACTACTGCCAACATTTTGAAGAGGCATCTTAAAACGGAACAGATACCATTATCATTTCAATCGAAAATCATTTTATAAGAAACTTAGTGTGTTTGTGAAACAGAGAGAATTGACATCACGACGGAGCGAGAGAGAGAGGGAATATTTTATTCCTATTTTTAAAAATATAACGACACTTACGTTTTAAAGGTATATTTTCTTTAAGAAATATCAAAAAACACACATTCCATTTAAAAATCACATCGTTAGGAAAAATCCGCTTTTTTCGGTAAAATATCACAAGATTGAATTTGAGACATAGTCTACTAAAATCCTTCTTTTGAAAACGTAGATGTAAAATTCTGACAAAATATTACATCCAAACATTCCGTGATGTATTTTGACTTTAGGCTGACACGATTTCCATTGATCACAAATTATACGATTGGGTTGTGCGTTAGCTTTTATTTGTAAAGAGACTAACGGTCAGGCACAGAAAAAACACATCTAATCTTCTCACTGTATCAATAGCAACTGAGGGCGATTCAAAGCGAACGCGGTAAGAAAATATTTGTTGCCAATGAAATTTTTTATAATGAGTGACGAAGTGTTTTGTTATAGATTCCAGACAGGCAGTGTGGCAAAATAATGCCTATGGTCTGGCTTTTTACGATTGCGGTGCAGCCAGACTAGAGGGAATTTGCAAGCATGTTAAGAATTCATGTCCTGTAATATTTTTTCTCGCCATGGTAAATACTGAACTGCAACATTATTGGCTCGGCTTTTGAAACTGACAAAAATGTTGTCACTGAGTCATTTTGACATACACACATAGGGACAGAGAGAGAGAGAGAGAGAGAGAGAGAGAGAGAGAGAGAGAGAGAGAGAGAGAGAGAGAGAGAGGGAGGGAGGGAGGGAGAAGGGCTACACTATTTAGGGGCCGTTTTTTTCAAACAAGTGAATTTAGAGGCTTGTATGAAGTTACGATTTCTGGTAAAGTTACAAGTTTGTGTGTTTGGAAAAAACGGCAAACATCGGATTGACATTTGTGTCGTGACACATGCAAAGTTGAGAGTCTGTGCAAGTTTCAAAAACCACAAATCAATAACTGCATCTTCAAAGAATCAACATAGAACGAACTCTGACAACAGCAATAACAACTTTATTACCAAACCAAACTAACTCTCAATTGCAAACAAGATAACAAACACATCACTCCATGACCTCATGCTACAACCATTCCTAACCTGGTATAGAACAACACCCAATTTCCGATATAGTTTTCAATTACGTCTGCGCAAAAACTGCTTTCAATACTACATGAACCACTAAGCTACAGACAGAGCATTCCACCCAAATTCCGATATAGTTTTCAATCACGTTCGCGCAAAACTAATTTCAATCCCTTTCCAAGCAACAAGATATACATACAACACAGAACCCGATTATCGATATAGTTTTCAATTACGTCCGCACAATCACATTTTTCAATCCATTCCAAAATGTATTCTCAACCTTATTAGAAATAAACATAACCCAGAGAGAGAGAAAGAGAGAATATAGCAGACACACACACGCACACACACACAAACACAAGTATTTAGACACCTTGTTGTATTTTCTTTATAATTATAATAATTATACTTTTACTTTAGGTTTTACGTAGCTCAAAAACAATGCTGAATTTGGTTAGATAAGCCTATCCCTCACAATAAAACTGGCTACAAACACAACACAATACACCATAAAAAGTTTGTAGAAAAAGACGATTTGATTTTTAGGCACACGTTCTCCACACCACAACCACAGAGGTTATTTTTGAATTTCCTGAAGAGAGGAACTCTAAGAAGGAGAAGTAGCTGCTGTGTTGAACTGCATGTTGGTTACTTCTTCTTTTTATAGTCGATGACTTGCGAAGCGGCAATCCAAGAATTACGTGTTCTTCGATCGAGAATGCTATCAATATCGTACACGTCGTCTTCTTTTTTTGGTCACTCGTTGTAACTCAGGCAAGTTTCTTTTAACACTTCTCCGATCATATCTTCCAATTTATAGTTTTGTTGTACCAATGCGAACCAAATCTCCTGTTTTTTTTCCTCCCTCATTGATGCCTCAGACAGTCAAACAATCGCATTACTTACACAAGATATACCCACAAACATACTATCACACAAGATGGTAAATTATAATGGAGTGATTTTGTTGCTGTTTCAATCTTTTGAGTAGTATCTCTTTTCCAAGTGATCTAAGCGGCTGTAAAAGGGTTATATATGTCTACGTCTTTTACAAAATACTTAACCTTGAAATATATGTATGCTTGACGGTATAGTGTGGGTAAGCACTACTCCTTCGTGTTGTTACCGATAGACGGAACTTTCTTTTATTAATAACTACAAACACTCCATGTGCGATGCACAACTTCCTTTCTCTCCATTCTGTTTAATGTCTGTTGAAGATTATGATGCTAAAGTTTTACCGTTTTCAATTTTGAACAGAAACTTTTACTTTCTCTATGTCAGTCTATGGTTTGGCACAACATTTTTTTATTTCCAAAGCAACATCACCACCCAAAATTTGAAAATTATAATTAAAAATGCGAACCAATAAAAATTGAAAAAGCAAAATTTGGAAATGAGAATTAAAAAATGAAAAATTTAAAACTGTGAAAATTGAAAATTTTTAAATGAAATTTTAAAATGAAAAGTGAGAAAATGAAATTGAAAAAAGTAAATCTGGAAATGAAAATGAAAAAGTGAAAAATTGAAAATGAAAATGTAAAACTATGAAAAGAGAAAAACGAAATTTGAAAATGAGAATTAAAAATGAAAGTTTAGAAAGATGAAATTTAAAAATGAAAGGTGAGAATATGAAATTGAACAAATTAATCTGGAAATGAAAACTAAAAAATGAAAAATTGAAAATGAAAATTTAAAACTATGAAAATTGAAAAACGAAATTTGAAAATGAGAATTGAAAATGAAAGTTTAGAAAAAAATTTTAAAAAAATTAAAAGTGAGAAAATGAAATTGAAAAAAGTAAATCTGGAAATGAAAATTAAAAAATTCAAACTTGAAACATGAACATTTTAAACTATAAAAATTGAAAAACGAAATTTGAAAATGAGAATTGAAAATGAAAGTTTAGAAAAATTAAATTTAAAAATGAAAAGTGAGAAAATGAAATTGAAAAAAGTAAATCTGGAAATGAAAATTAAAAAATGAAAAATTGAAGCATGAAAATTGAAAAACGAAAATTGAAAATGACATTTAAAAAAGTAAATCTGGAAATGAAAATTTTGAAAAAGGGGGAAAAAAATGACTACCTAAAGAACCACTGCCACCAGGTGTCAAAATAATTGGTTTTTTAGTGTGTGGATCGATTCTTGGATCTGCCAGTTGTTTTTGAAAAAAGCGTTGGGTTTGATGAGGGATGTTTATGATGCCTTTAAGTAATTGACGTGCTGTCAAAGTAAACCATCGTAACACTTCTTTGAGACTAGCTTCTAACAAATGGCTTCTAACTCGTGCATTTTTTTTCGCGACTGATGCCATACAGGGCACGAATCAATTTGGCAGGAGGATGAGATTAAAAGAAAGTCATCTTGAAGACTGTGAGAAAGAAATGACGTGGTGGATGTATTTATAGTTTTTTTTTCTTTCGAGAGTGGCCGAAGGGGACGAGCAAATGACAGGACCTCCTTCTTGACACCAATGGTTAAACAATTGGGTACGAAATCTCAAAAAATCGGGAGTGGTGGGTTTTAAATCGATTAGTAAATACGCATGAGGTGTTTGAGTGGCATCGTCGTACGCATAATTCAGCCAAGGAATTCCTAACTGTTTGGCTAACACTTGCACTTGAGATTTGTCTCTGGGCTTTTATACAATAACACGTAATGAGCATTGAGACTGATGGTACGATGGGCTTTACTTTGTTGAAATAAATTTTGAGTAATGTAAATGATGCTGACATTACGATGATGTCCTTTTTGTGTAAATCAAAGTTTAATTTCTTCTTCGTCTTCTCCTAACGTGTCATCGAAGATGACCAGATGTGTTTGACTCAAGTCAGACACGATCCCATCGTCTTCGCTAGGAATGCCTTCGACAAATGAAATGGCTTCTCCTTGACTTTCACGAAGTAAGGTGTAAGACAATTGCCATTCTTTGTAACACCACACGATACGTTGAGGTGGACGATCAAACAAATAAGATTTGTGTTCGATCAAACGTTTGACAAATTCGGTTTTGCCTGAACCACTGGGTCCAGCAATCAACATGTTAAATGGATGGCGTAGATACAAAGCTACCCAACTTTGACGATCGAACTTTTCGTCAATCACTTTGAGAAACAGAAGAAGAGGAGGAAGAAGGGGATGAAGCCATGACTGTTGTGTTCAGAATTTTTATAGGAACACAAAAGACACAAGACATTTTATACATTTCATACACTTTTAATGTTTTTCAAAAAGTGTCAACGGAACAAAACGTATTTACATGTCATGAACATAGCACATGTTTTCTTTCATGCTGCAACCAATTCATATTGTAAAAAATACAGTTTATGATGCAACATATTGTCATGCATTTTCTTTTATGCTGCGATCAATGTCCATTAAAAAAACAAAAATAAAAAACCATACAAAGTTCATGTTTTTCTTTCTTTGTCTTTCTTTCATCAGTCACACGCGATGTTGTTGGCATGGTCATCTACCTCTTGTGTCCAAGTGTTGAATCAAAGACTTTTCCAGTCACGTACATCTTTAAATCTGTTGATGTATCCAACATGCTATGCCCACTTCTTGGTAAGCATGAAGAGTAGATCAAGTGCAACGGCTGTCTTCTTCACTTGGAGGTGAAACCTGTGTCATGTGAATAGTCACTTTTCCATCGGTGATGTCAAATTCTTCTCTCATTGATTGAGCGTCTTGAATTTTGTCTAAGAGTTTGGAAGAAGTTAATTCTGCCGGTGTACTAAACCCAAGCCACACAGGAGATTTCAAACTGTTGTGAGACATCGGTAGACTCAAACGATCTTGATCTTTGAATTGGCACTGTCCTTTCAGTTCCTCTAACAATGAGTCAAATAAATGAAACCTGCTGCTTTCTGTACTGGAACTTCAGACGTGAAGTCTTTAAATTTCACTGTGTACGTATAAGTGGTGGTTCTAAATTTTCTGGAAGTCACTTTGTTAATCTCTCGAATGTGATAATAATCTTTAGGGACTAATGAATCATTTTCCTTCTTGGACGAACTTTGCTCTGACGGTATTGTGGAGACAAAGGTAGATGATATTGGATATGAGGCTTTTATCTGTGTGAAATTCATCTTTCTAGGTCTACGTCTGTATTTGCAATGAAGTGCTGGTCTTGGAACTTACTCCTTTTTATACTGAAGATCGGCGTGTCCGTACGGCAAAGTAGTGTGGTCTGGAAGTCACACTCGCTTCTGGTACACAATTTGGTAAAAAAAATTTAAAGGACGACTGACGATTTGGTGATTTAGTAACCCTACGATTTTGTGAGGCTCTAAAGTTTTCACTCGAAAGTCTTGAGCTTGTCTACACTGTAAAGCATTTTTTAAAAACATCAAAGTTCACAACTTGGCTTGTTCGATAGTTCAGTATCAATCCTTTGACTTTGCATTTGGTATGAAGTTGGCCTTGTCGGTCTCGGTATCGGTAACCGTAATTTTTAGGACCACCGCTGGCAAAACTGAGGATCGTCTCTTGAGGGTGCTCGTCCGTCCATGCTCCTAGCCGATCTCCTTCGATGGTGGGGTGTGGGTAACCAGGGCATTGGATGTACATACAACTGTCGGTGTCAAAGTACTGGACACGATCTCTCAACACTTCTAAAGCCTCGTCGTACAATTTCAAGCGAGCATTGTTGTCACGTAGGCTGCAATGATCACATTACTAAATTCGTCGGGGTGTACAAACTTGGGTTCTTCTTCGTAATTGACCAAGAACAAATCTTCACGGATGATTTCCACGTGTTTCACTAGTTTTCCTTTGTCGTCCATCAGTTGAAAGTAGTGACTGGGATCTGCCAAGTATTCCGTCTTAGGCAAGATCGTACGTTGTGCCATTTTTCCCCACAAGCAATTGAGCATGACTTTGGCAAACGATCTTCTTCCTTCGTTCTTTTCTACTCTTCCAAAGTGATGCCTTCTACGGCACGGTACTGTTATTTGAATTGGACTTGGTCTTCTGGCGTCCGACACCAAGAGGGATAGCCTCTGGCTTCTTGTTTCAGTTTGAGAAATTCGTTGACGTAGCCTGAGAAAATGCCTGGATTCGAGGAGTCATCCTTTTGGTATTGTGTTGTGGTAGGAAAGTGCCAAATTTTGTACACTTTCAACAGGCGGTATCCCCGATCCAGAGCCTGAATCAATTCGGCGCTGACCCACGTTCCTGTCAAAGCGTGTGGTGACATGGGTGATCTTGATTGCATGTTCTGGCACACGTACGGCATAAAGGAAACATCAGTTTTCCTTGGCAATGATGAGGTAAGATAGGATGGTACAAGTTTGTCGGGGGTAAGACTTTGCATTTGATCAATCCTTCGTATTGACGAATGTTTTCCACGTCTATGTGTTCTGTCAAGATTTCATGGTGTCCGGTAGGAAATCGCTTGTATTTAAACACCCAATGATACCACGAACACACGTCGATGTATTTGATTTCTTCTCCTCGAGATTCGTCTACGTCGTACAGCAAGCGAGTGGCATTGGTTCATCCTCCAAATAAACTGTGGCGTGGGTCCAAAGGTTCGATGTCGACCACGTCGTAACTTTCGGCAATGCCTCTAAATTTAGGATCGGTTTTAAAACGTCGATCGTACTCGTGCTCCCACATTTCTACCACTTTGTATCCTTGACTTTCTAACTTCAGGCGTCGTTGGTAGGTGTGTTCGTACAACTCTTCCATGGTGGAGTCTGAAAAAGGACTTTTCAGGTGTCGTTGAGGAAAACACGTTGGGCATCCGTGGAACAAGCATCCCTGAAATTCGTACACCGTCTGAGGGTTTTCTAAATCCCAGCCATCCACAGAAAGACTTTCCACTTTCTTTTCTCCTCCTCCGTTTCTGGCATGTTGTATCCATTTGTCTTCTTTTTGGCACAAGTAATGCAACCAACGCAATGCTTTGGCAGAGTATTGACGGCTGACCGAGAGAGAAGTGTTAGGGTCTATGATTTCTAGTTCGTTCTCGGGCAAGAACTTTTTGGTGTACACCAATGTACAGGCTTTGGGTAGGGTGCACGCTTCCTTCAAAGGATCGACTTCTCCGTGATCCAGAAATAATTGTCGAAACTTTCCACAGCAACGGCGTAAAATGTCCACATCAGATCGACAATACTTTAACATTTCTGCTTGAAAGTCAAACGGTTCTGAAGCGTGAGCGTGATACCAAGCGTGAAAGGCTTCTCGGTGTTCGGTGTGCATTCCTTCGGGGTCGTAATAGTGAACGTCAGGCAAATACAGCAGCACTACGTGTTGATTGGCTTCCGTATTGAATAAGTGGGGAAATATCCTTTGGCACTTCTGTCATTCCAAATGTTTTAGGCATACGACTCAAAGGCATGGCCAAATAAATCATGGAATCTTTGAATTGTACTTGTCCCACTTGCATGTAAATGAGTTTGGCTCCGTTCATGGTGACTTTGGGGCATTCGGTACCTTGTTCTGAATAATATTTCAACAGAAAATGTCCATCGCATCCCGAGAAATTGTGAGCCATGACGGTAGCATATCGATGACAGTCCCCGTAACGTTGAATGTCCTCTTCGCTCCAAGTGTCGTCGATGGGGTCTAAGATCCATTGGGCAAAATCGGGCAGAGTGTTGGGGCCACAAAATATTTTTTCACGTCCTCCTGGAATCCTACTACAATCAGGACAGTGAAAATGAATAGATTTTTGTATGCACTTCTCACAAGACCGATGAGCCACGCAGAAATTAGGGATGTGAATCCCCGTCTCTTGTATGCATTCAAAATCCACTTTGGTCTTGTTCTTCTTCCGATCACCCTTTAATTCTCTCTCCAGTGTATTGTCGTATTTTTGCATGTAACATTGATGATCAAAGTCCACGATTTGGTCGCAAATGCGACATCTTTTCTTTCCGGCACAAACGTGTTTCTTGAGGTTGTTGGTTCGAATCAGATGTCCACACTTGGAGCACAATTTCAATAAATCACAAGCGCTTTTTTGCTGGTGAGCTTGTGTCCTGTGATGTTGTTCGTAACAAGAGGGACTGACAAAGGTTCGTTGACACATCGAACAATGCACGTGTTTTTCAGGAAGGCATGGCGTGGAAGCTAAACAGCCCCGACATCTCTCTCCGCAATGAATGTGTAGCTCCCGACTACAAAATCCTTTGTAGCATTTCTCGCAGTAGTAAGATTATCCAAGAAATCCTGTGATAGTCGTGAAGGCATCGAAATGTTCTTAATGATGATACACGTGAATGTATTTTCCCTCGGGGAAATCGGGTCCTCGAAACAGCAGAGCTCCGCGAACTTCTTGAGGGCGTACTTTCAAAGTGTACCGAGGAGCCAAGACGTCTTGAAGTTGTTGCATTTCAGGAATGCCACACACGGTCTCTTTTGCTATGCCTGCTTGTTGTAACAGGAGTTCTGCTTCTTTTCGTTGTTAGAGTCTCTCCGATCGTCGAATGTTCATACATGACCGTTTCCATCCTGCGGTCTCGTTCTTGTCGGCATACGTTCGCCCCACCACGATGGCACGGGCTAAGCACATCTGGTCCTGAGAATTGTCGATTTGGACGATACTCTGTTTGGTACTGCGAAGGTCGTCCACCAATAACACTTTCTTGTTTCGTAGGCTACCTTTAGGAGGTGAAACTTGGGTCATGTGAAGTGTTGCTTTTCCATCGGTGATGGTAAACTCTTCGTTGGATTGTTGAACATGTTCATTTTCCGTATGGGTCCCAAAAGCCTCTCCATGTTCATTTCCCGTATGGCTCTCAAGTGCCCCACCATGTTCATTTCCCGTATGGCTCTCAAATGCCTCTCCATGTTCATTTCCCGTATGGCTCTCAAATGCCTCTCCATGTTCATTTCCCGTATTGCTCTCAAGTGCCTCTCCATGTTCATATCCCGTATGGCTCTCAAGTGCCTCCTTTGGCTCTCGTATGGCTCTCAAGTGCCTCTCCATGTTACTTTCCCGTATGGCTCTCAAGTGCCTCCTTTGGCTCTCGTATTGCTCTCAAGTGCCTCTCCATGTTCATTTCCCGTATGGCGCTCAAGTGCCTCCTTTGGCTCTCGTATGGCTCTCAAGTGCCTCTCCATGTTCATTTCCCGTATGGCGCTCAAGTGCCTCCTTTGGCTCTCGTATTGCTCTCAAGTGCCTCTCCATGTTCATTTCCCGTATGGCGCTCAAGTGCCTCCTTTGGCTCTCGTATGGCTCTCAAGTGCCTCTCCATGTTACTTTCCCGTATGGATCTCAAGTACCTCCTTTGGCTCTCGATAGGCTCACTATACTACTGGCATGTGACAAATCAAAAAATAATTTAAGCAATATATTTAATTGATCATTTGGAGCACGTCAAGGATGTGTTTTGTCACTCTCGCTTTTTTCTTATACCTTAAAATCACCTTCAACTTTAATCCTCTCTACAGTCACAGCGTATCAATTTTAACAAAATTTAAACAGTTTGAAAGAGTATTGCTTTCAATGAAAATTATCAGTCAATCTTAGGGAAAATAACCAAAAGTAATTATATTTCTCAGGGGAGGTAATTTCCGTAGCCATGATAAATGGTATTACGCATCTACGGAAGCTCTGATTGTGTTACGTTACAAGTATATAGGTTGTACATTTTCTTTCGTTAACCCTCAATACCTGTATTAAACCGCAATGCCTCCAAAGCATGCTTCAGGTAGTAATGGTAGTTACCATGCGAGATCAAAAATCGAGCGAGTAGAGATCGAGTGAAGTTCAGGATTTTTTAAACAAATTTCACGTTTCATACGTCATACCCATAAGATTAAAGTATCAGTTCATTATAATGTTTCATTTCATTAACCGTTTTTCATTAATCATCCTTTTTGCACAATTTTCTTTGTTTATTCATTTTGCACTCAGGACGCTCATAAATTGAGCCAATACTTTGATGTGCGAATTGAGGCGGAAGGAGGAAACATTGCAACCAGGTTTCGGATTGCAGGAGGAAGGCAAGGTTGCAAAATTTTGAACGAGAGCTAACTTCCAAGGGAGACAACAGCTCAAAAGGGCAGAAATTCTAACAAGCTTTGAAGCAAAAAGGGTTTAATATGTCCCAGATATAAGGCTTACAAAACCTTAGAAATGGTCAATTTTTACTGATTCCCAAGGAAAGAAAAGCACTTCTCTAACTGGACCGTATGAACCTAATGGGAAAAGTAATCCAAATAGGAGAGGCCTCATTCATTAAGAGAGAGAGAGAGAGAGAGAGAGAGAGAGAGAGAGAGAGAGAGAGAGAGAGAGAGAGAGAGGAGAGACAGACAGACAGAAAGTCTAAAGTACACAACAATGCACATATCAGGCCCGCCAATAGAAATTCCGGATAGTGTCCTCATAGAAAACATTTAACTAAACTTTAACACCACGGTTTTTGAATACAACCATGGGTCATACAATGCATATCCCGATATAAACGGAGATGAGAAGGAAAAAAAAAATACCAGCATTATTCTACTGTGCGGATTTTGAAGTGAGAACATGGTATCCAGGGTGCATTTACCACCGACCATGCTTTAAATGCGTGTAAACTTGGTCACGCCTGGAGTGAATGTAACTCATACCAACAACAATAAAAACAAATGGGACAAAACTGTGCTGAAGTTGTCAAATCTGCAAAAGAGAGGAGAACTATAACATTTGAGAACATTGTAGATTAAGACACAGTAGATATGAAACACCCAGAATCTTCCTTAATAAGTCGACTGATAACTCCAGGCCAAAAAAGCGGAGATGTATTGTTCACACCAACACAAGATGTATCTCCACTAACTCCGCATAATCCCTCGGAATCTTCGTCACTATTGACTAAAGACCAAACCCAGTTCGAAACGCCAATAAAAACGGCACCAACAACGTGTTGCAGAGAGAGAGAGAGATAAACGATGAGAAAGATAAGGGTGGGAAAATAAGGACCCCGGAAAAGAAAAAACAAAGGGAAAAGTATCCAGTAGGAAACAAGAACAAGCAAGGCACAAAACAGAGCGGGGGAAATCAAATAGAAGGTATTAATGAACTCCTATCTAAAATAAGAAACCAAACATAAAGATCAGAGAAGACGGCAATATCACAGAAAGTGATGGGGAGAGCCTAGACCTTGATAGGAAAGACTCCCTCCCCAAACTCACTCCCAATCAGGAAATATAGACAAATATAATTCTGGTGACAACGATTATTGAAGGAGGAAGGCGATAGCCAAATAGAGAAAGGAATTGAGCAGTCAGGAGTTAGGAAATCAGACACAATACACAAGACACATTTAGTAAACAAAAATGAGACAGTACAAACTAGAAAAAGCGAGAAAAAATATGTGCCAAACTCAGAACAATGGAAATAACTCAGGAAAAAGAAAAAAGAGCAAGATGTAGCATTAAGACACGAAACTATAAGATAGTATACAATAATGAAAACACAATTGGCTTCATGCACAAAATAAATTATAAGCAATAAAATGGATTCTGAGTATACGATTCTTTATAATGTATATAGATTAACTTAAAAGATAAATCAGCTAATAAATTTATCATGAAAAATACAACATAAGCGACATCTTTAGAAAATTAAATCGTAGAAAAAGAAAATTTACTTACAATTACGAAAAAATGAAGGAAGCAGACTTGCTAAATTTTATATTATTAAATACTAGAAAAAGAAGTTAAAGGATGTAATATATTCGATAATACTTTCGCAGACCACTTTCCAGTACAATTATACTTATCTATGAAAGAGAGACCTAGATGTTGATGAGAAAAATGAAAAATAAATAACACTATAATAGAAAATAATTTGCATCAAGTAAAAATTAGGAATATGTTAAATAGATTACAAGTTAGCACATACATAATAGAAGACTGGAAATAACAATGAAAGAAATTGCAAAATTAAGTAAACAATTTAGTAAAATTGAGAATAATAAGAGGAAAATGCTGGAAAAAGAATGTAACAGATTAATAGAAAACATGAAGATGAAGAAGGATCGCAAAGGAAACCCTGAAGAAAATTAACAGCTTTAAAGAAAGGGGAAAACAAATAAAAACATGGAGATTTGTTGCAGGACTGCCGACAGAAATTCCGAGCCCCTGGGAAGAGCAGTCATGGGCCCCAAAACTAGTTTAATTTTTTCTATATAAAAACCTGTGTTCACTTTGCATATAAAACCTGTAGTAATCTACTATAACTTAGACTCTTGCAAGGAACAAATTTTAATATTTACTGTAAAGATTAATTTATTTTTTTATTGCTGAGTTGACGGTGGACCCCTAGAATCTCCGGGCCCATGGGCAATTGCTCCGCGGCCCATCCCCCTCGCCCCCCTCCCCCCCCCCCCCCCACTTTCGGCGGGCCTGATTGGCTGTACAAAAGAGGACAATGAATTTATAAAAGAGCGGAAATGGGAAGAGGTGAGGATAGGGAATTAATAGAACTTAACATAGGAGGAGAAAAAGTAGAGAGTAAAGATAGAATTATAGAAGAAATTTTCAATATTATCAAAACTTATGTATAACACAAAACATAGACCATGAAATAATAGAAGGATAACTTCCAAAAAATTGACGAGGGGAGTGAAAAATACTCCGAAACTTTCATGACAAAAACATAAATAAAACAAGAACTTATACAGCTAAACAAGGACTAATCTTCGAGAAGTGATGGTATATCAACAAATTTTATATTAAAAATTCCAATCAGAACTTATTTCAACATTGCAAATGGTTTGTTATATCTTCCTGAACGAGGGAATGAAATCAATGCGAGAAGTAACCATGAATATTATATATAAGGGGAAAGGGATAATTTAAAAAAATTGGAGTCCTATATCACTATTAAATACGGACTATATAAAATTAGGCAAAATAGTATCAAATAGAATTTTTTAAAAGTGCAAATAATAAACACATACATTTTAGTCAATTGTGGTATGTATACTACAAACCTATCTAAAGCTCTGTTAGATAAAAAAGAATAATTTGTAATAGACTTTTTTAGTAGCGAATGCGTCATAATAATAAATAAACATAAATGAAAGTCAAAGAAAAGGGATGTTTTAATATACCAGATATAAAATTTAAATCCAAAGCTATATTACTGAATAAAAGAAATAAGATAGACGAAAATATTGTTTCACTTGGGCTAAATTATACTTATACTGGTTTGGATATTGTTTTTATATGAAAACAGAAATATATTATAATAACAAATTATATAAAGATATAGGAATACCCAAAAGATACAGGAAATACTAGTATACATAACTTATATTTGAATTTAGAGACAATCGGGAAATATGGGCAACAAAAAATATGCAAGTGATATATAAAATAATAAGGAAGAAACACAAAAACAAAATAGAAATAAAAATTTCACGCCTAAAATCTTCAGAAAGATGGCAAAACTGTGGAACAATAAAAAATAAAAATAAAATATATAAAATATTTATATACCTACACGATACATGGTTAACAGGGGAAGTCGCAAAGAAGAAGAATATAATTCCCTTCATTACAATATGTTTTAACTGTTGCAATGGTCCATTTAAAAAAGAACATCTACTCTTAGAATCTTAGAATGTAACTTGTATGAAAGGAAAAGAAAAGAAATAAAGTTAAACATAATCAAAGTCTATAGAGCAGTAGAAAATAATGACTAACTGTACCTGAACAAAATCAAAAATGAATAATATATAGAAATTTAACAAACTTAATTTGTTAATATCACAGACACAAACTGGAGGAGATTTCAATAATTCGACAAACAATATTATTATACCTTTTCCAGAAAAATGCATATCTTTATGTCATGCAGATGTGTTATTAACTCATAAGAGGGGAATAATAAGATTGTACACACGTAGGAATACACATATATTGGATATATAAATATATAATCTACATGCTAAGTTTCTTGTTTATATCTATCTATCTATATATATATATATATATATATATATATATACATATATATATATATATATATATATATATATATATATATATATATTTACTACAACTTTAAGAGAAGAATTATGCTCGCCTAGAACCCGTAGGAACGAATTACAGCTCTCCTGGGACGGTAGGGGTATGATATATCATTATTCCTATTAGGGGGATGGTGCGCTGAATGCGGCCCAACCCCAACCCTCACATAGTGGAAATATTTCACCACCAAACAGAGGCGAGCAGGTCCACTCAAAAATGGATAAAACTTCACAAATATAACCTTAACAAAAACAAAAAGACTTGCATTTACTAATGTAAGTTTAACCAAATCTGATAGGTAACAAATGTCAGTGTAACAAAAAAATAACAGAGGGTCATGTCCCGTAAGTAAGAGGTGAGGATGACGAGAGGCTGTGCTATATATCAAGGCGCCACGCGAGCTAGACAATCTTGCAAAAGAGTATCAGAAAACAGGGTCATAACAATATATCTACAAAACACAACAAGAAAACGGGAGACAAGCTTATATAAGAGTATCAGAAAACAAGGTCATAACAGTATATCTGCAAGACACAACAAGAAAACGGGAGACAAGCTTGCATAAGAGTATCAGAAAACAAGGTCATAACAGTATATCTACAAGACGCAACAAGAACACGGAGACAAGCTTGCATAAGAGTATCAGAAATCAAGGTCATAACAGTATATCTACAAGACACAACAAGAAAACTGGAGAAAAGTTTGCATTAGAGTATCAGAAAACAAGGTCATAGCAGTATATCTACAAGACACAACTAGAAAACGGGAGAAAACAGATAATTATAATAACAAATGTGAGTCTAAAATACACATATCATACAGACACTCAGTACAAGAAAATGTTAATTTGTCTTCTCTTTTTTCCCGTACAAGACAGCAAATATCTTCGCTTCCCCTAATATTCATTCTGTGCTATGCGCACATATTTTCCAGAATGAGCGCATGCCAAGATCAACTTGTGTGTTCTGTCTTAGTTATCGCTCATGACAAGATAACGAATAATTTACTCATACCCCCAACAGTTCACTGTGACTTACCGTATGTACTCGCGTATAAATCGATAGCAACTGCAAACTGCATAGACCCAGATCTGCCGTCGCATAATGCGCCGGCAGATCTTGGTCTATGCAGTTTGCAAGGACTAATCAGTAGAACAAACAACATAGACCCTGATCTGCCGGCGCATATTTTCTTGAATGAGCGTGTGCCGGGATCATCCTGGGTTTTGTGTCTCGGCTAGCACTCAGTACAAGAAAATAAATAACCTATTTTCTGCCAAACGTTTTATTTCTTCATACATTTTTGAGAAACTCGTAATAACTTTGATCCAAGGGGAAAAAAATGGTGTAATGCCTGAAGAGGGGAGTACAGGCCTGTTTTGAAATGCAATGTAGGCTCCTGGACGGAACGAATGGAAAGCTGGCAACGGGAATATAAACAAGTACGTCCCTATCAAAAAAGAAAGATGGACCGCAGTCCAAAAAAAATTTCTTTCGCTCAGCATTATGTTTGATTTTAAAAAAATTTAAAAAATAAATAAATACCACATTGCAGATCCGAGGGTGGAGACAAATAGATATAAAAGCCTGTTAACTTTCGAAAACATTGGAGTCACCTCATATGCTTGCTAGTTTCTCAAACTTAGTGGTCTGGAGGTGTCCACACAAATAAAATGCTTCAGATGTTCTGCATAGTTTGAAAAGTACATTATTTAGGTTTGGAAATTTAACCTGTGAAAAGGTTACTTCGCACTTTTTGTACCAAAATTCTATACTGAACTTAGGATCAGAATTTTTGAGGTTTCCAAAAAGCATCAGATATTGAAAAAGTTCAGGTGTAATTTTTTAAATGCATAATGGGTATATTTGGATATGTCAGGTAACTGGTATATAGCGAATATGATAGCTATGTTCTGAACAGGACATCTACTATTATGAGCAAATGCAGGAAGATATGAGCATATTTATTATGAAGATATAATATGTTAATTATGTAATGATTTTTATTATTTGTCCTATCTATATTGATTTAATAATAAAGTGCCTACCTTCATATATTTATACAAATCCAAATATAGAGAGATTTTACTCATATGCACATATAAATGATACAAGTCTGATCATATCAAATTTAACAATGTTTATTAGTAAGGCCATGAAAATATGACTGGGAAATACCGTATATATTCGCGTAATATATACATCCAATTGCAAACAACATAGACCCTGATCTGCCGTCGCATAATGCGCCGGCAGATCAGGGTATATGCTGTTTGTTCTACTGATTAGTCCTTACAAACTGTATAGACCCAGATCTGCCGGAGCATTATGCGACGGCAGATCTGGGTCTATGCAGTTTGCAGTTGCTATTGAATAATAAGCGAGTACATACGGTATGTAAAAACTCGTAATTGAAAATTCAATGCTATTCTACATGCATGTAGTGGTGTCCTTTTCTTTCATATACGTTTGCTCAGTACTACATGAATTTACAGCCCGTCAACATAATATCTTATAAGATTACTACTATTATGCAAAACACTGCAATTATATACTTCATCATCGTTTAAGTATTTAGTCAATATTGGGCATGATTACCGTATTTATTCGCGTATAAACTTCTTCCAAATGCAAACAACATAGACCCTGATCTGCCGTCGCATAATGCGCAGGCAGATCAGGGTCTATGTTGTTTGTTCTACTGATTAGTCCCTACAAATTGCATAGACCCAGATTTGACGGCGCATTATGCGACGGCAGATCTGGTTTATGCAGTTTGCAGTTGGTATCGAGTTATACGCGAGTATAGACGGTACCTGTATTTTCATGTACCGCATGCTAATTATAAATATATTTTGGGCCAATTGTCTGTACTACAAATCAATGTTCTCATACTTGTAATTACTTATTATTTACAATTTTAAGCGACAATTACAAATTATCCTTTTAATCATCATAATTAGGAGCGGCAACATCAACATCGACGACAACAACAAGAAGATCAACAACAAGCACGACCACTAACTTTTTCTGTGTTAACCATAACAGGATGTTTCGATGGCGTTGGGTAAAGATTGGAGATCATAAAGATATTTATGTTTATTTGCAAATTAACGAACAGTTGGCAACTTAACGTCGATATGTGTGGTAATACAAGCAATATCACCTTTACATAACTGATTCAATCATAAAAAGATTTGTTTGGCACATGCTGAAGTCATATCCATTTACCGTCAATCGAATATTATGCGATGAATCATATACAGCTGGTTGATATCAAATATCAAGCATAATACATCCACAAAAAACTCACAACGCATCTGGAATATTTGTTCCATTGATCTCAAATTTGGTATCTGTATTAATGATGTACGTCTATTTATCAGTTTGATTTGAACTGGGATCAGCATTTTATAACTGACGCAAGCATAGAGATTTTCATATATAACAATATCAACAAATCTACCATATGCTCAGAATTTTGCCACAGAGAAACAAACGTTGTCGAGTTAAGTTTATAATAAGATTAATAAGCAATTAACATCTTTCCGCTCATTCCGCTAAAATTTTCCGTGTAATGTGCTTTCAAAAAGACACTGTAAAAATCGTTCTCAGACAGCTCATTGTCATGATAAATCAGCTAATGAGAACGATGGAATTTGCTCCCAGGCGATATATTCTTTAATTTGTCTTCCTAACGAGTAGACGGTTCGTTCAATGAGTTAGATTTCAACAACCCTTACACCGACGACGGCGTTCAATCTCTCCACAAATGGAAATACATTTTAGAAGAAATACGTTGGAACTAGACACGTATTGCTATTTGCTCACTTTCATTCAGAACTAAAATCAGTCACAACCTGATGCAAAAGTATAGCGAAGTAAAGCAATATCTATATGAGACACCTCACACATAGTGCTTGTTATACTATCTTACAATACGCAGTCACCTTAACTTGTGCAAGAGAATGTGTTGTAAGTATAGAAGTTTTTTTGTATCTTCGGTTTTTGTTGTTTTGTTTGGTTTTATTTATTTTCTTAGAAAAAATAAAACATGCGAACAATTGCTTCTGTATAACTTATGTATATATCTCAGTGTGCATTTTTACAAGATACCTTGATATCTCGGTGATGAAGTAAGTATGTGACCGACAGACAGACGGTCGATAGAATCCTGAAATGCGTCTGAGTCAACAAGTGTCACAGAAAACAGTGCTTGCCTCTTTCTCATATTAATGAAAATATTTCTTTCCTTAGTATTTATTTGGTATGTATTTATTTACTCATTTACTAAGACTTGGAACAAATATATATCCTATATAGCACGTGCTTCCAATTGTTCCATTCCGTCATATGACCATACTTTGTAGGATCGATTGATGGACGAATGAGTAGAGGAAGGAAAGGAGGAATGAAAGACTGGATGGATGAATCGATGAAAGGTCGGATGGATGGAGCTGAAAAAAAAAAAAAAAAAAAAATCAAGAAAGCCACTTAACAATGGTTCACATCTTGGTATAATAAGTAGTTTTCAGTCTGAAAATCAACGTTACTGTGAGTGACCATGTTAGCATCATTCGTCAGCTCTTTTATCAGTGTATAACAGCATGCATCAGTTTTATAATAATATCGATTTACCCAACAACAAAAAATATTTATATCTTTTCTTTTTTCACCAGAATGCAACAGAACAGTTAACTCAGTAGATATTTAAGAAGAAGAAAGTTCAGAGAACCTATTGAATGTCACACCCTGCTAAAATTCCTACCTCTATTGTTTGTTTGTTGACAATTTTTCGTGCGGTTGTTTTATTTTTCAGGAAGTGGGGAGATGATTGGTCACATACTTTAGAATCATTTGGAATATTAAAAACTCAAGCTCAAATCCCAGAAATGAGATCTGATACTTGTAGGAATGTCATTGAAATTTAGATGTTTTAGCTGATTTGTAATCAGGGAATCTGATAACTATGTTAAGAGCAGGGAATTCATCATTATGAGCAAATGCAGGAAGATATGAATATATTTATTATTAATATGTTAATTATATAATAATTGTTAAAACTTCTCCTGTCTGTGTTGATTTAAGAAAAAAGTACCTATCTTCATTTGTGCATAAAAATCAGGAGCGGAGCCAAGATTATCGTTGCGGGTGCGGAAAGAAGTAGGCAAGAGGTATATAAGATACCCCCCGAAGCTCCTGTATTTTAAGCCTTTCCAGGACATAATTTTAACCATCTAACAGTAAACAAAACTTACTCTAAGAAACGTTCCGGTTACTTCGCGATCAGTTTTAGTGTGGGGGTATGGTGGTGGGGGGTGCGCAGGCCCCGTCCCCTCCCTCCAGGATCCGCCCCTGAAAATCCATATATATATATATATATATATATATATATATATATATATATATATATATATATATATATATATATATATATATATATATATATGTAATTGCTCATATTCACGTGTCAATGATCAAGTCTGGTTATGTCAAATTTACCAATATTTATGAGTAAGGTTATGTAGATTAGAGTATATATGGTAGGAAATATGTAAAAGCTTTTTTTTATTCAGATTCATTACTATTCTACATATATGTAGTAGAGGTATCCTATATCTCTAATACTTTTGCTCAGTTATTCATGAATTTACAGCCAGTTATTATAATATCTTATAATATTACTATAACTGTAACATACTGGAATTATACTTGATGATCGTTCAAGTGTTTTGTCAATATTGGGCATGCGTATCCGTATTTGGACCTACTACCTGTTAATTGTGAATGTATTTTGGGCTTATGGCCTGTACTACAAATAAATATTCTTCTTCTTTTTCGTTTTCTTCTTCTTCTTCTTCTTACTAACAATTTTAAACGGCAACTACAAATTATCCTTTTAATCTATCTTTAGCCGCAGCGGCAATAACAACAACAAGCACGACTACTAACTATTTCCATGTGAACCATCATGGGATGTTTCCGTGGCGTTGGGTAATGTTAGAGGGTCATAAAGATAACTATGTTAATTGTCAAATTAACGTACAATTAGCAAATTAACGTACAATTAGCAAATTAACGTACAATTAGCAAATTAACGTAGACAAGTGCGATAATGCAAGCAATATCCTCGTAACTTAATTGATTCATTCATAAAAGAGGTTCTCAGCACATGTTGAAGACAAACTTATTACCTTTAACCATCAATGAAAAAACAGCAAAACAATGCTAAAAGAAATGCTCAGCATTTACAATGCATCTACCAGTATGCTGTAAACATTTTAAAGAATCAAACAGCATGAGTACTGCATGGACTATTTACAATGGAGAAATACTCTAAAAACTTGGCTTCTTAGAAGTCTGTTGCATATTTTGAGTAACGTATCCACATGACTTTAGAAACTAAATATGTAAGTCAGATATCAGTAATCATGGATGCTGATTCAATTGCTTCAAAATGTAAATATATTTTTCTCTTACAATACTTACGCATCGAATTTTCACAGCCCATTCGGGTATTTATAACTATAACGACATATCAAGGGATAAATCATTATTTGGGAGCTAGGACAAGCATTGTCATCCAAAAGTGGCGCTCATTTTTTTAATATTAGAAAATTTAACATTTTCTAATATTAGAAATTATTTCCAAATATCAGAAAATAATTTAGCAAAATTATAAATTGATTCTCTAATATTACAATATAGGCGGATTTTTTAACATTAGAAAATCACTTTGCAATATTAAAATAATCATTTTATACTATTATAAATTGAAGTAATTGACGAATTTTCCTATTTTGAACAACCTAACACCAGGTATCAGCGAATCGTTGTTTATTTGAAATCCCAGTGGATCGCAAGCTGATCTTGTTCGGGAAACGAGTGAGGCATTAAGAAAATGCATATGTTGTCATCTGCTTCACTGACTATGACGACTTGTGCCACCTTGATAGTTAGATACCTGGAGTTTTTTTTCATAATATTGCATGTATAAATTCCAACTGTAATAATATCATTATTGTTCATCCAACTGGAACGAAATTGTATTTATCGACCAAAAGTTTTCCAGGACGTTGGGTGACTCTAGAAATTAATATAAGAAAGAGCTCTGTATAACATAATAGCTGGTGCAAACCTGTATTCTAAACAAGCTGACTCTCACCATTATCTACTCCAGACCAGCTGCCACCCCCTAGCACGTAATAACACATTTTCCTTATGGCATGTGCGTTCGGACCAAACGCATGCGTTCAGACCAAACGCATATGCTCTAATCCAGCTATCTTAGAAATGAGTCTAGGAGAGCTCAAGCAGCATCGTAGAAGGAGAGGATACAAAAGGAGCTACATTGAGGAGGCTATTAACAAAACTAGATTCCTCGATAGATGAGCCCTCCAACCAACAAACGCGTCCTCCTTCGTAGTTACTTTACACCCCAGTGCATCAAACTTACAACAGATCATTCCGAAGCATTGGCACCAGATCGAATCCTCCGAACATCTGAGGGGTATATTTCAAGAAGTTCCAATGGCTACGTACCGTAGACCTAAACATCTCAAGGAACATCTGGTACGTGCCAAGGTAGCTTCAAACAAGACCACATATTCAGGTACATACTGCTGCAAATACATGCGTTGCCGAATATGCAAACATATGCCAGAGACCAAATCGGTCAGAAATTCGACGACAGGAGTTAGCTTCACTATCAGTCATAAGGTAGAATGTCGAGCCAAAAATATAATCTATCTTCTGACATGCAAGATGTGTGCCAATGAATAACCACAAGAGTCACATTCGCAACAAAATCAACGCGAAACTCGCCAACCACTACAACTCGACTGGGCGTTCAGTCGAGTCCCTCGAGATGCTACTGATTGAATCTAACCTGGTGGGGACCAATACAGAACGCACAGGTAAGGAACGGGCCTGGATACCACAATTGAAACTCATAGGGAGTTCGGCCTAAATGAAGAAAAAAAAGTCTAACCTTCCCAACGCAATCTTATTAAAATTACAGCCAGGCATCAGATTATCAGACGTACGCAATTTTATTATTATTATTATTATTATTATTATTATTATAATCCTGGCCATTATCCAGCTACATCATTCTCTTGACATATTTCCTTTATTACCTCCATGCATAACTTTAACGGGATATAATTTCCTTTGTAAATTTTTTAGATCTCGTTGAAGTTTCACTGCGCATGGTTTCCGTCCTTTGTCCCCAGCCTTGAATTAGGTAAAAACATTTTTGTTCTCTGTGCGATTTGAATGATTATAACTTCTTTGAATTTTGTTATACAGTTTTGTTGGGCTAACGGTAGAACTAAAGAGTTATATGGTTGACCCGTTTTCAGACCCTCTTTCAATAATTTCTTCTTTCTTACTTCCATTTTTATCTCTTGTTTGTAGGTTTCCCCTTGTCATTCTAACATGTAGGAGTCAAGAATTTCTCTTGACTTTTATGTTTAGTATTTGTTTTTTGGCTGTAATGTTTTTTCCTCCCCTGACGAAGAGCTTTTTAAGCTGGAAACTTTGGGAAACTGTTTTATATTTGCGCCGTGTGTGTGTGTGTGTGTGTGTGTGTGTCTTTCTCTTTATATATATATATATATATATATATATATATATATCAATATATATCAATATATATATATATATATATATATATATATATATATATATATATATGATATTGAGGTCACTAAACCCATGCCTAAATACAAAAATCATCTTATTGCAGTTGTTTCCACAAGACATGCCAATGGTTTAATCATTACTTAAACATTATTTAATGTAATAGATCATATTTCATACTCTATCATAATGTCTTGAAAGGTCTGTTACAACTTACAACAACTAACACTAATTACGTAGAAATGGTAAATGGTAAGTCTTAGAAACGAAAGGTATTTATTTATTGATTAATTATGGCATTACCTGTATGAATATCTTCAGAGTCATCTAGAAAAATGCGTAACTATATCTCATACCCTATAATTAGTACCAAACGTCATAATAAAAATTTCATACAGTCATAACTGTATATTAATACCTACATTCTATTTGAGACAAAAAAGAAAAATAAATCTTGTCATTTCCCACTCGCGTCGACTGGGAAATAATGCAGAACAACATTTAAGGATGTTAGATGGTCGTAATGTATCAACACGTAACCTAAGTACCAGCTGACACGTTAAGAGTCGGTCGTGATACGTTAAGAGTCGGTCGTGCAAGGTAGTTTTTTCCCCGAGGATCTTATTTAACCCGTAAAATGACCCCAGAGTAGACTTTCTCTCCAGGGGGAAAAACTCTAAACTCGCTCTAGGATTATCCCCCTTACCCCGAGCAGCATTTTCCACCTGTGGAATTCTTCTCTAGTGGCAACTTTCCTAATCCCCCTCCCCCCATTCACCTCCACAACCGTCCAAACATTTCTCTTAAAACTGATCTATCCGTTATCATACAATATGCTGACGAACAGTAATGCATAAACATTTGTGCATGTTGAGTGTGTACTGAATATTGTAGCGTTGGGTCAGCTCTCTCAGAAGCCATACATCCCATATTTTCTTTATGTTAGCATAATTAGATCTCAGTAAAAATAATCATTATTGTTTAGTCGCAACACCCTGTTTAGATGCAGAGTCTAGGGTTTACATTTCACGAGTTCTTCAAAACTTAAACAGGTTCATGTCAAATATTAAGTGTATTATATCCACTTCAGTCTTAAACAAACCAGTCACAAGACATCAGGGATATTTGCTCTGTTAATCTCAACTTTGGAAGCTGAGTTAATGATGTACGCACATGGAAATAATATGGAGTGTCATAGGTTTGATAAGGGTTTTAAAAAATCTCAGGAATCACTCACTAATTTATTTCAAACTTAGTTAAGAGTCCTGGGTTGGTTCTAATTAAAGGTGAAAAATAATCCACAAGCGGCTCCGGATGAAAAAAAGAATAGTGGTGGAAAAGTCTTCTCTAGGGGAATTTTTCTGGCGGTTGGGTGGATTCTGCTTTGGTAAAAAATACCACGCGATACAATTTTAGCTGTAAGAGTAAGGTTCTCCCTAATTTCTACTAAAATCAACGTGCAATATATTATTTTAATAGAAGCATTCACTCTTTCACTCGTCGACACTTCTGAAGTGATCGATACTATTATAATTAATTAGGTCTGTATTTTAACGTATAGGGCACTAAACTAGTGTTTTTCGTTTAAAAAAAATAAACGGCTCTCAGGTAATGTTTGGTTGTAGTAGAAATTCGCCCCTCTCCCCACCCCGTGATAATTGCTCTCCGACACCTAAACAATGGCGCAAACCCTGATGTATAGTGGTAGTCTAATGATTTATAAAGCCACTAAAAAACACGGATTCATTGTATTTTAAACTATTGTATGCAAAGCATCATAAATCAGTTAACGTGTATTTTGGGGAAGAAGCATCTTACATCAACATAACAAACGACAAACACAAAAGTTGAGGAAACATGGACGATTGCACGATTGCATTTTTGAATCAAAGGGGGAATTGACAAACAAGATATATTACAAACAAATATCTACAAACACAATATATATTACTAACATGTTTCACAAAATTACCAAAAGCATTGAATGATTACAGACAGATGAGTTCTTTAGAGTGCCATTCTTCAGAAGATTGATATTTGCTTTTAATCAATCATGTTTTTAGCCACTGCATTAGGAAAGCTGTTTTAAAAATCAATAGTTGCTTTAAACCATTGATATTCCGTGCACTGAATGGAAGCATTCAAAGTCAAATTGCCGAAATAAACAAAACACTTCACACAATATTGTGATTACTTATCGAATTCCATAGAGAAAGGATAAGTTTTGTTTTATTTTTAACGGTATCTTTATGCTGGGCATTATCTGGCAACAAAAAACCCTACCCAAAATAATTTGGGCACATATAATCTTAAATTAAATCAAAGTATATTAAATAGTATTCATGTAATAGAAAACTGTTCAATGTTGTGTATGTATATTACTGAGGAGGAGAAGGAAGTAAAAAAAAAGAACTTACTATACAACAAGTATATTTGCCATGGTTTACATTCCGTTAGTACAGTAGTTACTAGCATTCATTCTCATATATTCTAAAACTTTTCGTATTTAAACTTTAGGCTCCCCTTTTTGGATATGAATGAATATTTTTCAGAGGATAAAATCTTGATATTTTCATACACATAAAATAGTATCAATAAATTTGTGCCAACAGTGGCAAGTCATTTTATAGCATATCCTCAACTACTTCCAGCGGAAGCGTGATTAAAATAAAGGTGGGACAAAAGCTTAAAAATCCAGTTTAAGACTTTTTCAAAATATTGTTAATTTTTTTCAAATGAAGTTATAATTCAAAACACGTGTATTGTGCAAAATGTCAGAAGCAACTGTAGTTTACTGCCAGTGTACTCCATCCTCACACAAAGCGCAAATTTTGACTACGCTCTTGTACAAATGGTGAACGGGTTCTTACGAAATATAAAGTTATTATATTTCCATTTATAATTCTAACTATAAATTTGATTTTGGTCTATCCATCAGTTCAATTTAAACTGGCGGCAGCATTTTATAATCGACGCAAGTACAAAGATTTCATTACGGATTCTATATGATAATGTCGTTCAGTATACCATATGCTTGGAATATTTCCACAGAGAAAATAGCGTTGTCGAAGTTTTGATAAGGTTCATAAGCAGTTAGCATCTTTCCGCTCATTCTGCTAAAATTTTCCGTATATTGTGATTTCAAAAGTAGTGTAAAATCGTTTTCAGACAGTAATTATCCTGCTGAATCATATTCTGAGAACGATAGAATTTGCTCCCAGGCGATTTATTCCGTTAATTTGTCTTCCTAACGAGTCGACAGTTCTTTCAATGAGTTTGAATTCAACAACCCTAACGCCGATGGGAGTGTTAAATTTCTTCACACATAAAAATATATTATAGAATAAATATGTTGGAAATGGTCACATATTTCCATTTCCACACTTTCATCCAAACATATCAATCACAATTAAACCATATAAGAAAATAACGTGAAGTAAAGCGTTATTATCTGTGTGAGACACCTCACACAAAGTGAGTGGCCTTTAACAGACTACGCGAAAATGTTTGGAAGCGCAAAAGCATCAGTCTGCAAACGAATCTGAAAGTCTACAAAGCCATTGTGTTGCCGACCCTGTTGTATGCATGCGAAACCATGAACGTTTACAGACGCCATGCGAAGAATCTGAACCATTTTCACCTGGGCTATCTGAGGAAACCGATGAAGATAAGATGGCTGGACAATGTCTCAGACACTAAGGTTCTCACACAGGTATGCATTCCAAGCATCCTCACTCAGCTGATGAAATTACGGATGAAATGGGCAGGCCACGTCACCCGGATGTCAGACGAGCGACTACCAAAAAGATCTAAGGCGATCTGAAGGAGTGATAGCGATCTCAGGGAGGCCACAAGAAACGCTTCAAAGACTCCCTTAAGTCATCCTTGAATCACTTCAATATTGACCGTTCCACCTAGCGCAGTCTCATCAATAATGGAACTACAGACTATGAAATGAGGGTAATTGCAGAGTCAGTGCAGAAGCACGAGCAGCGTAAATCTCGGAACTGCAGCATTTGCTCTGTTGATCAAATAATCCCAAGCGGCATTTCCTGTCCAGTGGGCCACAAACAGTTCAGAGCGCAAATTAGCCTGATCACCCATCAAGTACTCAGAAAAACCAAACCAGTTAGTGATGTCGAGGTTATCTTCGAAACTGAAGGACGGACAACAACAACAGTGAGTAATTGGAGAGCTAGTTATTATACTATAGTTCAAGACAAAGTCACGTTAACGTGTGCAAGAGAGAGAGAGAGAGAGAGAGAGAGAGAGAGAGAGAGAGAGAGAGAGAGAGAGAGAGAGAGAGAGAAAGAGAGAGAGAACGTTCTGTATGCATAAAATTTGTGTACTTCACTTTTAGGGTAGGTGGGTGGGTATATGCTAAAAATTGCTTCATATATAGCTTATCTATAAACTTCAGCCTGCATCTTTACAAGATAATTGCATCTCGGTGATTGCGTAAAGTAAGTAAACCTTCCACAGAAAACATTGTTTACCCGTTTTTTACATTATTAATTTTTGTCTTTGTATTCATTTATTTATTTAGTAAGAACAAGCGTATTTGCTATGTAATTGTTCTGTGCGATCATATTTTCTACAATCGATTGACATATGAATAAGTCAAGTGAGGAAGGAAGGAATGCAAGATTGGATGGATGAAATGATGAAAGGTTGGATGGATGAAATATCAGAACTCATCATATCGACTGGAAAAAATCTTGACAATGGTTTACATCTAGTTATAAGCAAGTAGTTTTCTGTAAACGTTAACTTCAGCGACCGTGTTGACGATATAAATCGTCAGTTGTTTAATCAGTAGGTAATAACACGCCTTAGTGTATATTTCATAAGAGGAAAGTTCGAAAAATATCTTGAATGACACTCTCTGACTAAATTCATACTTTCACTGATCGGATTGGTCACATACTTCAGAATCATTTGAAAAAGAAAAACTCAAGCTCAAAACCAAGAAATGAGATTTGCAACTTAGAGGAAATATATGTCATTGAAATTCGACATGCTGGTAGAGAAACATAAGGTTCAGAAGATCCCGAAATTTGAATAATTCTAACTTTGTTCTAATTACAATTAGAAAATCAAAAACATTTGTATTTCGATCTTGAGCTTCATTTTATTATCAAATTGTTTAGAGAAAATTGGGTTTGGTTTATGCCGCATCAATGCTTAGATCATATTTACGGATAGATTTTACCACACGGGTCCATCTCGTTAAACAACCAAAACATAAGTATTTGGGTAAGTATCTAGGAGATAAATCTACAGACAGAGAAAAAGCGAACTGTATTAATTACTGATAGAGGGGAATAGAACATACGAATTAGAATTAATAACATATTTCTTACGGTATTTTCCCGTGCACAAGCTATAATTCGCCAGCAGATCTGGGTCTATGCTGTGTGTTTGAAATCCTTAGTAAAATTAACAGCGTAGACTCTAATATGCATGTGCTGTAAGCGGCCATGAACATGGTCAGTGATGTTTCCACAAGTACAACTTTAATTACGGTAATCTCAAGACGGACAGTTGCAGTATAGAGTTGTGCCAATACCTCAAATATCACGCTTACGTGTGGACCAAATGGATAAAGGAAGGAGCTTTAGACTAGGTTTTGGTCTTTTTTAGGACAAAATGCTAAGGCTACAATGCATCAAATATGTTAAAGATAAACAGTTATTTCCGAATTATGTTTGCGATTATTTTGTGAGGTAGTGATAAAAGCATTGTTGTTTGATAGTTAGATGGATAGATAGGGATCGAGGGAAAGAGAAAGAGACAGACAGACATAGACCGACAAACTGTGTATGGCAAAATTTCCGTATGATTGACTTTTCGCGTGTTTTTTTGACCTTGTTACGAATCGCAGACATTTAACCATGCCGAAAAAGTTAAATATAAAGAAAAGTGCAAAATCGCAACAAAATGTGAGAATTTTTACAAATACAGATTTCGTGGAAATTCACCATTATATAGCAACGGTATTATTGGAATCTTTCTTAATAATTTTGACTATTTATGAGGACTATCTGAGGGTACAGAGAGTATCTGTCTTCACTAATCATCCAATTAATTTCATGCTCCTGATTTAGTACGAGAACTTCCATCAAATTAAAGAAGATGAAATATCTCTTGTTCATGGTCGGGCGGCATAATTATATCAGTGGTAACCCAAAAATAATTCTAAAACCTTTTGGTTTGGCAGTTGACATTTTCTTTACAGACGTTTAAAACCTTTAATCTACTCTTTTATCAAAGGTGTGACTATTTCGGATGATTAGCTGCAAGGAAAAAAGTCAGGAGAATATTGTTCTCTTCGAATCATCCAGTGAGATCGATGGAATGGCTCCGCTGTCAGAACTTCATTCTAATTAAAGATGACCTAAATTCTCTTCATCATTGTCGGTCAGCGTAATGTTATCAATGGTAAGATAATTTACATCCTAAATTCCCACCTTGAGCTTTGTTTGTCAGACTTTTAAAACCCGCTGGATACTCTTTTATCAATAACGTACCATACAATCATTTTTCTTGTATAGACGCCTCAACATTAAGTCGTAATCGGTAATGGCATTTGTCATTTTTCTTGCTGAGTATCAGCTTTGTTTTAGGTGAGTCGCTGGAAAGTGTGAAGATATATTCTCAGAGGAAAAGTGGAATTTATCATATTAATAAGTGATAAAATCGCATAAATCTTGCGTATTGGAATCCATGCTACATATATCGTCTGCAGTGACTTAAACTTTTTCAATACGTTCGGATATTGAGAAAGAGTGTAATGCAAATTACATAGGCAACTTCATAATTTTTCAACATTTGCACATATGAACATCATGCGGGTAAAACAAATGGATAGATGGATAGGTCCACTTTGTTCGTGATGTGATCCACCTTTTATTATTTTTTTCCTAGTCAACACTCTTTATTATCGTTAAGGATATTGTTTAAATTATTGTATTTATTTTAAAACAGCTTTGTTTACAGGGAACGAGCTGCTGTGTATTTAATTTATTTGGATTTTCCATCCAATTACTTTTTAGATTATGCAACGACATACTGTTCTATTATTAGATAAAAAAACCAGGACCACTCTCTTAAGTGACAAGGAATAACAGGTTTTACCTCTCACACCGACACATTTGCTCTCTCTCTCTCTCTCTCTCTCTCTCTCTCTCTCTCTCTCTCTCTCTCTCTCTCTCTCTCCTAACTTGATTTCTCCGATTCTGCAATGAATTCTGTAGTTTTTAGTCACTAAAATATTGCGTACAATGTATCTCGTCCCAGCTTTAAGCATTTGCTCCAACGTAAGAGAACAACCATTTCACCAACATTGCACATTCAGGGCTACGTTTATCGTTGATTGTTCCCTGTGACGCAGTGTATAGACGTATAACAAGACAAAATTAGGATGCCTTGTACTTTAGTATAGTTAGGACAATCTTTCACTGTAGAGTCTTAGACATAATGTAATCCAGATGCAGAAAGATTATACCTAGTTCCCTTGACGGATACAGCATTCCCTGACTTACAGTTTGGTGACTTATTTTTAATGTATCTAGCTGGTCAACAATCTGGAAAAAGCAATGACTCCCAATGGGTATGGCCAGTCTTACGTGTTCTTGAGCTAGAATGATTATGTAGTTACTATTGATAGCATTATTACAGTGACTACTTACACAGTTAAACACCATACTATTACTTGTAAAGACGCATTATATCTTTGAGAGTCTATTTATCATTCGAAAAAAAATACTGCAGCAAACTTGTTCTGAGTGACGTTTTTAACGCTCGAAAGTGTGATGCGAATCAATTAAAGGTAACAAAAATATGTATATAGTTCGTGTCCAATGAAGTTTTTATTGTCCAATTCAGTTGCGAATGCAGCCATATAACATGTTAGACATGGCTCTGATAATCAAGTAAAATGTAACGTCCTTACACTAAGATGATGGGGAAGCCGAAGGCATTTCCTCCATAACAGCATCTGTAAGAATTAAATTAGGCCTTGTTACATGATTTAGTTTACTCGTTCCAAATGGAATATAGATTTCCAACTAAAGAGCAAAGCAATAAACAACTTCGTACAGTGTGTTTTCATTTCACTTAAAATGGATGCCTTAACTACACGTCTATATCTTTTTTACGCAACCATTCGGAAAAGTCGATATCAAACCATTTAAGGTTCAATTATCTGGTTCATTATTCAGCTTTGTTTATTATATAGATCTACTCAGTTTAGTTTTTTAGATTACATACATGAACTTTACTTCCTGGAAATCTAATTGGACACTCGTCCAAAATCGGATAGGTGTTTAAATGCAACGAAAGATTACAACAGTTTAGACAAAACGTAACGACTTTTAAAATTACTAGTTATAAAGGCCACAAATGATTCTAGTACCGACATTGTTTAAAGTTCTGAGAAACCTAGATTCAGCCTTGCCACAGATCGTGCAGTTGCCTCTCATTGGCAAAGATCTAAGACGTGCAGTATATACGTTATAGTTTTCCACTTTGAAAGATATACATTTCTTTTTGTTTGAAAGTAGTGAGATTGAAATGAAAATAGGAACAAAGAACACGATAATATTTAATTTTTTAAATGTGGAGGTAGAAAAACGATATTTTTAAACTTAAAACATATTTCACGATTCCTGGATGTTTTTATTGTAACGATTTAACTTTGTGTTTGATGTTAAAAAGGTGATTCAAGAAAGAGTGTGGCAATGGCGAGAGTCCGTGTTGTATTAGCTTAGAGCATAATGACAATATCAATCTCTTTACATGCACTTATAAGTACCGTTGTTGTATGAATCAAATCGAGAATGTTTTGAATAATTTACCTTGGCTCTTCACATATGTTCCTCCAAGAAATACCCAATGATTTTACATTGAACTGTCCGTAATCTGTATATCGCACTTTTACCGAATATCATATTTCACGTTCAATGTGGCTCTGAAACGAGCAAATGGCACGATTTAGTAAGCCGAGGACTGGTGTATCCTACTTGATAGATTGAATGTGCCATCCGAAAATATTACAAACTCTTCATCCTCAAAACTTTGGAACCATTTGTTTTGAGCTTCTTATTCTTTTCAGTACACAAACTTCAGACCATTGATTTAAAAATATATGGAAACTAAAACGCGTTATCGAATGAGTGAATGCATGCATCTTTCAATACTTTTAGAACAATAAGTCAAAACATAATTCAATTTTTAAAAAGTGACCAAAGTATACATATTTATCATGCACAGAAATTAAAGAAATACAATACTAGCGCAGGGACTGTAGTTGTAGGTTAAGGAAATACCTTTCAGTATCATAAAATGTCTCAATATTCGGCAGTGACAGAGTTTGAAAATAAACTACACGACCACCGGAGAGAAACGTTCACAGAACAAAAAGGCCTAAAATGCATCCTAATGACAAGAATAATCAGGTTTCTGGTCAGCCCGACGTATACCATCAGCTCCACATTTGTCTCCCGTTCAAAGTTGGTCACAAGAGGCAGTTATTCCGATTCTTATATATATCTAGTATGCCCCATAAATGAAATTAATCTCTGAATAATATCTCAGAAGTGTTGAAATATATGAAATCAACCAGCGAGTGCAAACAATCAACGTTCAGGTTAGAGGAATGCATGTATATTTTACTCATAAAAAGTGCCCTTCTTTGAATGAATAAATATGAACTGCTGCGTTCAGTTATATCATCAAAACGCGTACGTAGAAGTGTTTGAATATTAAGTGTTCCTTTATCTCGGGTAACTCAGGTAATGCTTCTCTTTGTGATATTATTGGTTTGTCGCTCCCAGAAACAATTGACAGCATTTGATGAAATGTAGAGTAAACAAGCAAAATTGTGGCTCCAGTGGTCAGTTAAGAAATCGGTAGAATCCGGGTGAATAATATAAATATTAATAAAATTAATTTTAAGAAAATCAAAATTCTATTCTGTTTTCGATTCACAAAAACACAATCTTCAACCAGGATGCAAGTCCATCACATCCATTATGTAGCCAGTTTGTTTTTGTAACGACACTAATGGTTACATTGTTATCTATTCAGCTTCCCTGATGCTTCCGTTCTCATTTTAAGGTATTTAAGAGAATTAAACATGTATGAAAGCGCAAATTCAACAGTACAAGCGAACATATTCCACCCAAAAGCTGAAAAGACAAAAAGTACAAAGGGTACAAAGTTGTACAAACAATAACTAATTATTCAAGAGAGAATATGAGTCTACTTTAGAAATTTTGTTTCTTGACAACAAGTCTACTTATGAGAGATGCACCTTAGATGCAACACCTCTGGTGAGACTATGCAATTTGCATTCACTTAAACAGAGTAACATAGAAATTTGTAAAAAATGACATAACTCAATGCACAAAGTAATAAATATGATCTAAAAGACAAACTTGTAATTGTTTAAATTAGCATCGTAGCAGCATCCTACACACTCAAACCTGTGAAAGAATTCAATTCTTAAATTGACCGAATGCAACATGAATTACAATATATTACAGACCTTTTGCAAGACATTAAACGTTGTACTTATTCTGGGAAAGTTTTTAAAAACAAAAGAAAAGCCTTGAAAAAGTACGAGTATAGACATATAGGGAACAATTGTATCCAGTAACAATCCGTGTACAATCAAGTAGTTTATCACGATATCTGACACAGCGATGGGCACAAGGAATTCAATAATCTCCTCGAATTTAAATATACGAACCTCATGACCATATGTCAGTTCATAAGGTGGGTGTATTTTTGTCAGTTCATAAGGTGGGTGTATTTTTGTAACCTAACACTATTTGTAGCAACATCCGATTAAAAACAGATAAAGCTGCGTCTGACGATGTGTGGTAAATTGCTAATTAGGTCACCCGAAGCGAGATCTTATTAACTTTACGTTATCCTCTTGCACTCATTACCTCCCCTGGAAGAACATTTCCATTACCATTATGCATGGGTGGTGTTAGAAGGATACGTGTAAGTCAATGGTAAAAACCCTCAGCGATGTAAGTACAAAAAGATCATTATCAAATATTTATGAAGTTGAAGGAAACTAATTTTAAACGTTCGAGGAGAATGCTGAAACAAATTTATTTGTATAGGTGTCAAGTTAACATTTGTCAGTGAATGAAAACGTTCAATAATGCAAATCATTACTATCAGGAGAATAAAAGGTTTTGAAAAAATACTCAACAAATTTACCACTAAAACAAATTGAAAGTAGTTTAAAGGTTCTTGAAAGACAAAAGAAACCTAATCAGCGATACATCTGAAGAAATGCATGCAGAAGGGCGTGAAACAGACGTGTACATGTTTTTGGCACGGATTAGAGAAAGGATGATACAATTTATTTCTAGGAGAGCTAGAAGACTAAAAATTTATGGGATCATCTTTTGTGCTAAATGTTATGTTCCTCAACCTGTACTTATCAGACGGGAAAAAGAGGACATGTAGAGTTGAGACTAGAAAATGAAGTGTTTTATGACATGGTAATGCTAGAGGCTTCAGTTGTATACTGATATTAACGATTAGGTGAATCAAAGAAGAGATATTGATAAACGGTGATGCCATGATAAATGAATTCATTAACAACGTTGAAGAAGAAACAGGAAATTCTACAAGTGTCAAATATCATGTATAAGAAATTGCTTAAGTGGGGGAAAATTAAATGGCCTGCATAAATGTTACGAATAACGATGATTAATGCTTTTGTTTTATATTCAGTTTTTAATGAAACCACACAAAAAAACAAACAACAAAAACACAAAAAAACGAAACAAAGCCAAGATATTTTGGCAGAAGAATTTCAATCCGCGAAGGATGTTATGGAACACTGCAAACTTTGAACATTAAGTGATCTTCATGATTACTGCGTGGTTTAGTACAGGCAATGTTGTGCAATATATTTTATTAGTTTCGTTTGTCCACGTTGAAAATTTATGAATTGAATCCCTCTTAAATTACTCTTACATTGTCTCCTGTTATGGATATAATGCTTGTCTGAAGACAAGTGATATAGAGTAAGGGACAAGTGATATAGAGTAAGGGACAATTTAAGATAGAGGTATGTACTTGATGATACAAAACGGAATAATAGGAAGTATTAGGATGGCTTGACTAAGATATGTGAAGGCAAATAAATATTTAAAGAAATGTTCCAGCAAAGAGGAATCGTTAATTGAGTATCTATATACTAATAAGCTGTCCTGGGCTATGTCGTAGTATTTAATGTACATTGGGTTTAGATGGCTAAACGACGAAAAGAGTTTTAAAAAATACCTTTATCAAATGTTTAAAGGTGGCCTGATGATGGAGAAAATGGCTTTATCCTAGATAATACGAATACTTCAAGGACGACACGTTGGCTTACGAGAAGATGGTACCATCTCAGAAAGAAGTGTCTGAACTTCAAAAACTCTTAGTGGCAGAAGGGAAATGAAGTTGCCAAAGGTAAGAAGTTGATCTGTAATTTCTATAGCAAGGCAAAGCACGTGATATTACTATATGAATCTTAAATATTATATGAATATAGGTGTGAGATTCAGAAACTATAACCGATGAAATTCAAATTTTTGCTGGAATCTAGGTGTGAGGCTCGAAAACATTAACAGGGGAATATGATTACTTCAGAAAACTTCAATATATATATTCAAAAACCTTGGATATGTATTATATATATGTATATATGTATATATATATATATATATATATATATATATATATATATATATATATATATATATATATATATATATATCAGGCTGATGAACAATGTGGTATTCGGTAAGTCGATGGAGGACGTTCGGGAAAGAACAGTTGTAAGGGTTATAAAAAAGAGTTACAATTCATATTTTTTTATTACGGAGAAACAAGGATATTAAGAGAGCACCGTCTATTCGTCACAGCTGAATAAAGTTGTGCTTTGCAGACTGGTATATATCGGCTAAGCAAATTCGCATGCACCTATTCTGGTACGATGCATTAACACCTAAGGACATAAAAAACATGGAATTGATGCACACATATACATATTTTCTTGTTTTGTACATTAAATCTAAATATTTCATATGAGGACATAAAGGAAATCCAAGATTAATTTGATACCTCTAACTATCCTGAGCACAATAAATATAGTCTACCTTTAGTAAACAAGAAGTAATAAGAAAGTTCAAGAATGAAGTAAACTGCTCTATTATTGATGAATTTGTTGCAATGAAAAATAAAATGTATTCGTTCAAGATAAATGATTAGCCAAAACTGTAAGAGTCTTAAAAAAGACAGTCGTTAACGATTTGTACATTCATGATTACAAAAATTGCCTGTTTACTTTTGAAAAGAAGTATACTAGTTTTCAAATCATCAGATCTTACGAACATGAAATTTACAACGTTGAGATAAATAAGTGAGAGAAAAGTTCCTTTGATGAAAAAAATATTTAGTAAACAGAGTTAATCGTTACCATATTGTTACTGTTCTTCAGTTGTTGTCTCTAAACACCTCACCTACGGTAACACTACGTAAATGAGCTTAGCACTGACTTAGCCATTTTCTTTAGAGACGCTCTGCGAGTCTGCTCTTCAAATGCTACGTAATTCAATCCAGAAGCAAAGGTTATTTTTTTAAAAAAATCTGTGGCTAATACATTGGAACAATATAACTAAAATGATGGAAAATGTTAATGGTATATGCAAAGCGTATACATTTTCATTGATATTCGATTTTGGAGTCTGATTGAAGATAATGTGCATGTTAAACTTTCCTTATTGTTTCCTTATTGTTTTTTTCCACTTTTTCATTTCTTTTTCATTATGAACACTTAACCTATCGTTATGAACCTTTGATTTGAGGTGTTTGTAGAAGGTTTTGCAATCTATTTCCGCTCCACAAACAGAAATATATCGTTCGTAAGTCTCCTTTAGAGACGCGCTCTGCGATTTATCACTCTAGCAATAAAATCAGCTGCAGTAGTCCTATGAGTTTCAAAAATAGCGGAACCTCTTTAAAGGAGAATTATTATCACTAAGAAAAATTTGGTTCTTAGCACAATCGGTAGATCTTTTTTAATTTCTATTTCATATCATCCATTTCCTATCGTCTTCTCGCCGAAAACATTACAAGCCATTGTCTTTGTTCTTAATTTAACAACATTGTTTTAAAAGCACTAAATAGATCAGTGATATCCAGTCCTGTAAAGCCCATTCCATACCACTAATATTGTCCTTAAAGTTGCTATCTTATGCATCTTAGAGTGCTTGACCAGAATATAACATATTCCCTTTTGTAGTTAGATAATCGATTAATTAGTGAGCCAGTCTGTCAAGTGGTCATTGGTAGTCATTCCTTTTATTAAAGTAATAGAACGATAAATGCTGTTGTATATATCGCTTGAGATGCATGCTTACTCAGAGGCCTAGGGAGTCTGTCGTTCGTATGTCTGTCTGTTTTGTCGGCTCTTTATTCCGTTTATAATCTGACGAATATCTATCTGCATTTTTGAAATATTTCGTACAGTTACATTGTTGCACCTAATAACAAAACAGATCTGTTTTAATTAAAGCATTTAGATTTCCATATTCTTTTCTATATTTCCATTAATTATCTTGAAAACACCGTTTCTGTGAGCGGGCAAGATTAATTTTTCTACTGCAAAAGCCCGGTGATAAATTACGAAATACATAGCACCTTTCACTGCAGTGTTTGACATGAAAAAAAAAAACAGAATTCAGGAGTCACGCGGATTCAAAAAACAATTTGTGTAGTACAGCGTCGTGCTTTTGTTTTTGAGAGAAAATAAAACTGTTCGGGATTCACACCAGCGCGAAGTATATATACGTATATGTATGCACAAATGTTGTAGATATGAAATCCTTGTATCGGGAAAATTAAATACGGGCAGGAAAATTTATGTCAATTTCTGTACTTCGAACGTTTAAACAGCAGTTCCACAATACAATCTACTAGAATGGGAAATTAGTTATTCTGGAACAAAAAGGTTTGAGATTCATCGCCACTGCGATGATAATCAGTTTCCAGTGTACCATACTGACAAGTCGACGGTTAAAATCAGAAAATATTCCCATCTGCATTTATTTCTCTCGTGTGCCGTATCAACAATACGCCAGTGTTAGCAGATATTACTGCCGTACTGTTCGCATTATTCATGAACTGTGCTGGATAGTAACATCATAAACAGTATATTACTCTATTAAACAAAAGCGTCCAATTAAGTTTTTGTACATGTTTTTTCGGCGATAACTTTCTTATTTAGTTTAGTAATATCCCTCAGCAAGTGATCAATATATACTGACGATGTCGAGTTCAGACAAACACGCTCAGCCTAGACTAATACATGTTAAGCTAATGAAACATTGACCATATTGTTGCATGTGCTGTTGAATTTGTTGTTGCTGAGGCTGCTGCTTTTACTGCCATTGTTGCTGGCGTGATGGTCGTCCTTCCATCGTCATCTTTTAATCGTTCTATTTATCAAATATTTATCCACACCATCTATGAGATGAATTATTATGAAATGGAGTGAAATTGCATCAGCCTTTAAGACGTTGAGTCCCTGCTACACCACGGCAGTAAGGTTTAATTAACGAGAAAATATGCAGATAAAAGAATCTGACAAAAAAGTGGATCCCTCATGTGTAAGTAAGATTTTATCGAAGAGAAAATTGGGAAACTAAAATCCCATTCTGTATTTATTTGGACTAAAGGAAGAGAATCCACTAGTGACATGATCAACGTAAATGTCAAAGGCCACGTAAATTGTCACTGAATTTCATTTTAAAGCGAAGTATGGATATTCCGACGCTAGATCATTGCTGCATTGGTTCTTAGAAGAGATGGATCGCTAAATGAAATGCGCATGCATTGTTGTGACCTTGTCCTCGTATAACTGAATGCAGTTAATGGTCGGACATACTTCGGACATACTTCTTATTTTGTTGTTCGATGTAAAATCCATACATGAGTAGGAGATTATTATTGATCATAATTATTTTGAGAGAAGAACGTAACTAAAAGGGCAGTTGACATTTAATTGATGTTTTAAATCTTCTGTAAGAGTTTTTCAAAATTGTATGTACTAAAGTTATAACGAAGCTCCATGTGTTCATATTGAATACAGTATGTAAATACACAATTTGGCAGGAAAATAGTCTACCTCTCTCTCAACGTTAGGCTAAGCTGGTATGACCTGTCATGTCCTTTGTCATTTTGTGTCAGCAAAAGTTGTTTAAACCAACCAAGTCAAACCTGGATTTTGTAGAACGTGCTCCGTGAAGTTTGAGCACTCTGTGGAATATGCTTTTAAGCTTTAGTGGCATAATATATCAAATTCGGTTAGGAAGAATCTATATTAAGTGCAACAGATTTTTGTTGCATTTTAATCCAAGCTCTGATCAGTTTTTATTTAGAAAACCTAAATGACATTCCAGACCTTATGGCGGAACTTGTAAGAGTTATTTCAGCATTGTCTTACACCTTTGTTAAACCTTATTTTCATACAATGTATAAGCGTAACATATGCATGACCTTGATAAAAATATATAAGATTTATTAGCATCCGCATGTTTCCTAATTGTTACATATTTGTATAAGTCGCAATAATAACATCGGGAAATACAGGGCAACGGAAATATGATCCAAACCCACAATATCGGCTTTCCTGGTTAATTACTTAAGGAGCCATAGTTGAAATATTTTATACGTTCTTTTTAAGTAATGTGAGTGAAAATAAAATGCAACATGGTGTACCCTATTCCATGTAAGGAATGACAATTGGTAAATATAGTCCAAACCTACTAAATACCTCTTGCTATCTATTTTGCAACAAATATGTGCTGTATTCCATCAATTGATCATGTAGATTAATCAAGCCCTTCCTTGAATTGTTGTCAAAAGATGACAACTAAAAAGAACTCAAATTGGTCGGTGAAGAATCAAAACTAGAGATTTTCACATGGAATAGACTGTCTTTATTCTTCTTTTTTGATAGACATCTTACGCTTAAATACCTGAATGTGCAAAGATAAATGGTAACATAACAGCCAAATTATTTTTTATTCTGGTATTTTTTAAACTTGGTCTAGGTTTTTCCATCTAAATTCTTTTCTCTACACCTTTATTACAATTACAGATGCAATTTCGAACCCTTGGAGTGAATAACAGTTAGTTGCACCATTATCTGTTCTCCGTGACATTACCTAGGTCTATTTTAGTATTAAGATGTTTGTGTCTACGAATGGCGTTTTCTTTAAACTTTGAGTTTATTTATCCTTTCCGTGTAAAAGGACGTTCTCATACAGACAGAAAAATGGACATCAAACACACCTGCACGTCTATAGGAGAACGGAGGCAGTTTATAATTAATCTTTAAAGAATCAAAATAAATTCTGAAATTCTATCAAAGATCTCTCTCTCTCTCTCTCTCTCTCTCTCTCTCTCTCTCTCTCTCTCTCTCTCAAAAACAAAAAAGACACCACCACCACCACCCAAAAAAATCCTGATATAAATACGAGAGATCGAGAGCGAGGGTGAGAGGCTGAAGGGAGAGAAACGGCCAAAAGCGAGATAAATCAATATCCGTATTACAAATATAATGGGAGCAATAAAAAGAAGTTTCACTTTCATGCTTATCACAATACTTGAACTGTTGCATTGATAAAATCTTGTATGTATTTAAATATTTTACAATTGAAATCATAAGTTACCCGTAAAGTAGCAACTTTATTGTTTCAGTGAAAATAGCACATTAAGATTTAGAATTCATTCCTTACGTTAAACAGCATATCAAGTACACCCCCCTTAATTATATGATTAACAAAGAGGTCATTTTTCAGAGCACTACAGTTGTTTATAATTCTTGCATAAAGATAAACAATTTTCTCTCACTATAACAGTAATGTTTGGCAATCTATCCTTTCTGCTATTCATAAGTCTACTAAATATAAAACTGAGGGAGGAGGGGAGGCGCCTGACCTGACGTACAGTAAATATTATAATACTGAGTGGATTTCCATCAGTTATTTAACAAAAGGTAAAACAAATCATTTGAGCAACCAGTTTGCTTATATCGAGTTCGATTTTGGTATTTCTTCTAAGTCCAGTCCTAATTCTATTTTTCTCGTCAAGTTGATTTTTCTTCCAGAGAGCCATCACAGATCGCATGTGCATGTTACTAACGTGTTCTTATGAATAACAAATATTTGTTTTCTTCCCAGACTTACATAAATGATGTTTATGCGATAGCCATTTAAAGTCACTAATTAAGGTTAAACCCAGTTGCTATGACAACATGTAAAGCTAAACACTGTGCTCTTAAAGAAAGAATTCGATCTCAAACAAAGAGAACCACGTCAGTTTTGTTGAGATTAAATTTCAACCTTAAAGTTTCGAGATTGGTAAACAAGACATTCATTTGTTCCTAACATTGTTTACAACATGCAAGTTTTTGAAATATCATCATAAATGTATTTTTTTTTCAACAATAAGCATATAATTAGCGATATTGTTGATATATATATATATATTTCAAGAAAGAATGGGGGCCAAAACCAGATTCCTGTGGAAAACCTGTTTGAACTGGCTTAAATTCTGATTTATCTCATGCAAATTGTTGTTGTTTATTTTCGCAGATTGATACCTATTAAAATGCCCATAAAAGGATATATAATCTCGTACAGCTTCACTTTATAGAAAGAACCACGGTGATAGACTCTGTCGAATGTCTTGCAAATATCATGTAAGACCATACATATACAGTGAACCCAACCCCCCTGCAATATGTACAATATGTTAGTATTATTGCAGTGGAGCAGATCCCAGGCCCCTGCTTTATATAAAATGCATTGACATTATAGTCTTTGAGTGGATTCCAGACCCCTGCTTTATATAAAATGCATTGACATTATAGTCTTTGAGTGAATTCCAGACCCCTGCTTTATATAAAATACATTGGCATTATAGTCTTTGAGTGGATTCCAGACCCCTGCTTTATATAAAATACATTGACATTATAATCTTTGAGTGAATTCCAGACCCCTGCTTTATATAAAATACATTGACATTACGGTCTTTGAGTGGATTCCAGACCCCTGCTTTATATAAAATGCATTGAAATTATAGTCTTTGAGTGAATGCAAGACCCCTGCTTTATATAAAATACATTGGCATTATAGTGATTGAGTGGATCCCAGATCCCCTGTTTTATATGCAACATAATGGTATTATTTTGGAAGAGCGGATTCCAAATCCCCTGCATTGCTATTATTGTGGTGGAGCGGATCCCAAAACTCCTGCCTAATCTTGAATACGTTGGCATTGTTGTGTTGCCTATGACAGCGTCGTGAGGCATAATTATCACTTTCCCCGCGGCCATGGCAGCGTCAACGTTACGAGTCTCTGTTAAAGTGTTATGCCTGCCTTTTTTTGCAAATTAGATAAGGGCGTATTTACACAGATCACATGTGAAATATCGCTCTTCGAAAAAAAACCCGCATTTTGAGAATGAAATTGAATAAATAAGTGGTAGTTAATTATAAAGTTATTATTATTATTATTATTATTATTATTATTATGACTCCATTATTTGCAAATTATAATCTACTCTGACTGAGGTATAGATGGAAACGGACGGAAAGGAGATAGTGCAAGGGAAATAACTATGAACCACAGATCTCTTTTGCCTTGTTAGCTTTACTTCCCATATATCTGCCGCTCGTCAATGTATCAAGTACACAGGAAGTATAAGTGTCTCACCGACGGGTACTGATTGAGTACCATCCAATATCTCATCGTCCAAAAATTGATTTTTTTTCTGACGGCTAAATGCTTTCCATTACGTTTTCTCTCACTTTGTTTGCTATTCTGGGTAGAAACAAGTTTATAGTTCCTACTATAGACATCAACAACAAAGTCGATTTTACAAATAGTTTTGCTACCCTATCGAACTGAACGCAGAACTAAGTTCGATGTTTGTGTACTCTGATGTCATCATGTAAATATTCGTGGGAAACACCAACAAGGACGTAGTTTAGAAATGTGCTTGGAAAACAAGTATTTGTCGAATGGTGTGGATGTACGTCCGAGACTGAATCGATGTAGTACCGTGTTCTATTTGATGGCGAATGCTAATGAGTACAAAACTATAATTGAAAAAGACAGACTCTACGTGCGAAAGTAGGAAATGACATCACTCAAACTCTGAAGAGAACGACAACCAAGTGTCATCTACGAGGAGTGGAAATTAAGACCTTCAACATTGCCTCTGGACTCCGCTCCAAGATCGAAGATCATGTCTTCCAAGGTCAACTACCTAAATGTTTGTTTATTGGCATCGTCAGCAATGCTGCTCGCAACGGAACTATTGATCAAAATCCTTTTGAGTTCCAACAATTCAGCTTGCTCAAGTCACCCAAGATAGCCAGACATTGCATACCAGAACCCGTGAACGTAACTTTGCCCAGAAAAATTAATGAGAATTTTACGTAGAATTATATGCTTTGTGTGGATTTGATTTCACTCCAGACCAAGGCAGCGACGGAGGACATCTTCACTCTATACAATCAGGCCAGCTATGTGTGTAACTTCAGTTTACATTAGCTCTGGTTAATAATTTGGTTGCCATCTTGCTTGTAGAATTTGATAATACTCTGCAATTAAACAGTTTGTGAGGAATCATTCTATACTATTTTAAAACATGGAATACGAACCCATGGAGATAGGTGAGGATGATGTTTTATATCTAGAACAGCAGTCATAGACCACAATTGAACAAGGGAAAAATACAATCATGATGCCATGATGACCAGAACAAGAACAACGTTTAGTCTTCTGGTTTGCTCGCCACTTGGCTGAAAGAATCAAACTCCTAACCAGAGAATATTGTCATGGTTGTCAAATCGATCATACTATTCAAGTGCAACACGACAAATGTTTAATGATAACTCAAGAAGAAAAGTTGGAAGATTATCTGCAAGAAACGTGGACAATCATTACAAAAGAGTGGTGTAAAGACTTGAGTGACTATACCCTAACCCCATTAACTTCTTTGGAGATGAAACACATTGAAGCTTTTTTGAAACAGAGTACCGCGACTTCCAGTTCATCGATTTACTTGACAGGTCTTTTAAAGAAAAAGTCAAGAGTAAACTCATTAACTATCATTGCATGTGAAGAAAGAATACTTTGGAATTTCATTACCTTCTGACTCACAGTTCGTACACAGCTTCTGGAATCCAGCGGTGTGTGCTAAAGATGAAATGTCTCATCGAAAACCTAAAGACGTTCGAGCTTATGTCATCAACACGGACGACAGTCATCGCACAGGAATTCACTGAGTAGCCGTCTACTTTCCCAACGACCATAGCGTGAAGTGTTTTCATTCCTATGGAGTACCTTCTCTGTAAGGTGATATTATTCACTTTATGAGAAGAAATGATGTGTCAACTCAGTTTAATACTGTGAGATTACATGGGTCAGATTCGATAGTGTGTGGACAATATTGTGTGTATTTTATTCATCAACGCAGTATTGGATTTCCATTAGAACATTTACTGACTTGTTTTGGAAGTGATTTCTCTAGAAACGATGAAGGAATAGAAAAGTGGCTTCGTGAACATTATGGCTATCTATTTTCGTAAGCATGTACTAGATCACTGGAAGTCTAGTCTTAGTCCACAATGTTTTCATCCTTGTAAATACATTCATGTTTAACATTTGTTTGTCCGTTGTACATGAAGAGGAAGGGACTAGCCCTAATCCTCTATGTTCATTGGTTTGTTGATGTTTGAGTTAGCGGAGCTTATTTTATTAATGTTGATTTCGAAAGAAATGATGTAGGCTCGTTTGTTACAAAATATTTCCTGACATGCTCTTTCTAATTCTCTCTGTCCATCTTTCTTTTTTTCTCTCAGAGGATGTCTTCTTTCACGTCCACGTACGGAATCTGAGGGATGTTTTCCTTCACGTTTGCATATGAAGCCTCGTTAACGTGTCAACGAGTATGGCTACGATTACGAAAGTGAGCGAGGCCGTAGTGCACATGCACAGGTAAAAGCACCACATGGTTCAGAGGAGATTGGACAAGAAAACGAGAGGTTTCCTCAAGATGGCACAAGACCGCATTGAACATGTATTAAGAGAGGAAATGAAATGAGAAAGAAAGAATGGAAAGTAAGAAAGGAACAGAAGGAACAATAACAACTGCAGCAAGAAGTGGAGGAATGGATGATGGAAACAGATGAGCCTTATTTAAGGATAGCTGTCTCTTACAAAAAGAGGAGACCAGGCTGAATAGCGAAGCCAATGGGGTTATATCGTCCTGTATATAGATAAAAGCAACGATCCAGGACAAAAACCAAAGGCCCTTATTAGGGCCATCAACGTATCGTAAAAAGAGATAATACTATTTCATTGCCAATCTATGAGTGTTATGTTTGTGTATGTCTTTTTGAAATATCATCTGTATAATAAGTCTCTCAGTCTAAGTGATAATAGGTTTGTGTGAAAAATTAGAAGGATAGTTTCTTTGACATCCGCGTGATTCGACCTGTCTTGTATTCTATCCTCTTTGTGTACTATAGTTAGGGATGTTTTCCTTTACGTCTGCATCTCCACTTTGAGAGATATTTTCCTTCATGTCTGCGTCTCTAGCATGTATAGCGGTGTGTTTGCCAGTCTTACCATTCATCGTCGACCAGACACCATTGATGCAAATTTAGCCAGTTAGTACAAGTAGGGAAATTGAGGGAAGCTTTGTCCTATTTAGAAAGAGGTGAACACTTCCTGTGCAGTGTAAATGAGTATTACCCCCATCCAAGGCATGTCGAAAGGGGGATGATCTCCTTCAGGATGGGTAGAGAACTGATACGAGAAGTAATGAATGAAGAAGTGGAAAAGATCAAGAGGGCATGGACGGAGAAGAAGAGGACGAATGAGCAAGAGGAGAGGAAGAGAGAAGTCCCGTCTCTCAATGAAAATTTGATGAGGGTGACACAGAGGCGGTGGCAATGGGAAGAAGAAGAGCAGCAACAGCAACAACAACTGCCAGAACCACCTCTGATTCCTGAAGTGGAGGATCTGGAGATGGAGGCAAATGAGCCCAATTTTATACTTACTGTCTCCATCAATCCTTGGGGGTACGATGGATGGAAACAATGATGTGCTGCATGTGAAGTTAGGCCCGGGAGGTAAGGCTACTAATGAAGAGTGGCGGCTGAAACAAAAGGCCTTTTTCAGGGCCATCCAGTTCTCTTAGAAACAGAGATACGCTCAATCATTGCTAATCTATGTATTTGCATCTTTGTGTATTTCTTTGTCATCCAAAACAATCAAAATTTAAACAGCTACCCTTCCTGTGTGATAGTATATACGTATGTTTGTGCGTATCGTATGTATATAAGTACACCTACCCTTGTTTGTGTGTGATAGTGTATGATTTTATACTCTTTTGTAATCCTACCCCCTTTGTGTGCTTGTATGGTTGTGTGTTTGTAAGTATAGAGTGCGTACACACTCCTACCCTTTTCTTTGGTTGGTAAGTGTAGGTCTGTTGGTCACTCCAACGACGTGTTCATTGTATACTGTAGGGTATTGGATAGTAGATAACCAGGTGTTGTATAGTAGATAAATAAGTGTTGGATATTAGATAAAATATGTGTTGGATAGTAGATAAATAAATGTTAAATATCTCCGAAGCTATAGACGATAATTACAAGACATTTTCAGCTTTTACAACTTTGCTCCTTATAACTAAAAATTCAACAACCAAAACAAAATATTAGAAATTTTAGAATTTTGCTTGGCTTTTACTTCAAAATTGAATTCCAGTAACATATGTGTAAGAGACCCAGACTTAGGCTCAAAATCAGCCATAATACTTTGAGAATATTATTGGCTTTGAAATTTAGCATGGAAAAGTCCAAAGACAATTAAGACAAGGACAAGAGTAAACATGGGTGTCATTGTTATTATTATTATCATCACCACCTCCACCATCATCCCCACCACCGTCATCATCATATAAATTATTATTATTATTATTATTATTATTATTATTATTATTATTATTATTGAACTTTGCCCAATGAGTAATACCTATCAATGACCCAATGTGTTTCCCACATCCTTGAGGTTATGATAGGTAGTTATCTTAGGTTTTCTTAGACACATCCTGCGCAATTATAAATAATCTGACTCAAAGAATTATTTTTCAAATAGTAAAGGGCAGACACAAAAGCACTAATTAGTTTTTATTAAGAACTTAATGAAATTGTTGTAGAATGGAATACCAGTCGCTTTGTATTTACAGTTAAATGGCTTATGCAGTGACCTAGCACAGATCTTCTTGGCATTTGATGTTAATTGTTTGCTTGGATTTTGTTTAGAGGCACTTGTAAATAAGAAGGTAGATATATGAGCAGATCGCAAGGTATTACATATCTGTACATGACTCTTTCTTATTCATACGGGTTAATCAGCAAATAATGAATGACTTTAGGTGCATAACTGCACTATTTCTGTTTTTAAAATCACCCGAACAAACACACCTGACGTTGAATTGGCCATTTGAATGTAGTGGATGACATATTTATCACAGCTATGACTTGGTTCGTTTCTGATGACAGGATATGGATATGGATGTGGATGCACTCCAGTGTAATGCACACTTTTTACGGTTGCCACCATCAATTTATTTGAAACATTTGGGCGTCATATTTACATATTTAGCATTTTTGGTGTACTCCTTGTTCACATGCAAACAAACAAACAAAGAAATAAATCAAACAAACAAACATACAAACAAATAAAAACTTTGCAGATTTGTTTGGAAATATAAACAAAATGATTCCTCTGTAAAGTAATATGACCTCCTGTTTACATACGGTATCTATACCTGTACATTATCGATTATAACAGTTATCAAATGAATTTTTTCGTTTACAAATGATCACTCGGACGATTCGAAACATGGTTTGTGCTTTAAATACCATAATATTGATTTGTCAGATGGATATTTAAACTTCTTCGTCCAGCAAATATATGAGATGTACATAGTTTACTGGCAGCAAACACAGACATTACAGGTAGGATAAATAGTATTCTTTATTTGTTTATTTATTGATGTATTATTTATTTAAGTAGAGGCCTTAATTATTTTTTCATTAAACACCGTGCTCTGAAAAGCTTGTTCTCGCGGGATACAGTGGAGAGGTGTTTTTTAGTCACCGCTTCTCAGAGTCAACGTTAAGTCGCATGCAAAAGGTGCTGAGAATTCTTCAAGGTAAACCCAACCTTACAAGTTTAGAACATTTCTAGTTTATGATTTATTCGCTTTTTTTGCCACAAAACCAGTTTGATACCTTTTTCACTGCACTGCTGCGTTGTGTTGTTTTGGGTATGATTGCATTGAGCTATGCTGTCTTATGCTCCTTTGTGATTCTGTCGCGACTTATTATGTCGCTTGATGCTATGCTGTGTAGTGTTACGCCATGCCGCGTTTAGATAGGTAACGTTACGTTATGTTATGTTATGTTATGTTATGTTATGTTATGTTATGTTATGTTATGTTATGTTATGTTATGTTATGTTATGTTATGTTATGTCATTTTATTTCTGTCACATCATATCGCGTTTCAATGCAAGCTATCGTGCTATGTCAGGACAGGTTAGATTATGTTGGGTTAATTATGAAAGAGTAGAGCATGGTAGATTCACCAATTTAGCCAGAAGTAAAAGTTAAGTTGGCGAGGAGTGGTATTTCCTGCAAAACTTTCCAATCTATTTTTCCTTCCTTGCTTTCTAGAACAACTGATGGCTGGGATCTCCCTGTGATACTTAATTTCCTAAAACTTTGTTCCGTAGTTTGTTCAAAAGTTGCCTTTATAGTCTCGTTAGAAATGTATTCTGTTTCTCCATCGAGTCATGAAATGTATTTCGTTTAAAGTTTTTCCGAAGGAATTAAATTCTCCATATGATGCCAGCCTCCTATTCCCAAATTGTAAAGATTTAGCTTTTAGGAGTTGAAGAAGCTTAAAGAAAGGGAACGAAACACTGAGTTCATCTTTTATTTAAGGACATAGAGGTTTCCCGAACAATAAAAGGCTAAGCGTCAATTTTCAAGTCTCATACCACAGTTTTGTTTTCTATATAGCTCACTTATCTGGCCAAACAAATGTTACACCCTGATTTTCTTTACAAACCATCACCAACGCTTTTTATTTCTTTTATTGGCATCACCATCTGCAGTTGCCTCGAGCAATTCAATACCTTTGTTCACACCCATGCTCAAAGATGACGATGAACCAGTTGGACACAATCTTTCGTTGAGTCGGAATAAGAATTGAAGTCATATTTGACTCACTATTTCTACAAGATTAATCTAAGCAATCGTTTTAAATCGATTTCAAATAGATTTTTACCTGCGACCATGCAGATCAATGAAAACCAACTATTCTTCTTCTCCTTCTAACTTTTCTTTTGTTTTACACGCCTTCTGTTCCTTCTCTTTAATCTTCTTTTTCATGTAAGGGACACACTTGTCCACGGGTGGATTTGATACGATGACTCCTGATATGTGTTTTGGTGCTGTGACCAAGCAAATGGTTCACCTTTATTTTGTTGTTCGAGCTTGTTGGTAATCTTGGTTATGATGCAAGGACACATATTTATATTTTATATTTCATCTCAGGCAAGGTCCTCATATATATATATATATATATATATATATATATATATATATATATATATATATATATATATATATATATATATATATATATATCAGCTCAACCAAGGTCCCCAAGGCATAAAAGTTTTAATTTAGGCTAAACTTAACATCTGGTGACAAGCGACAAAACGCACTTCAGGTTTCAGAGGTGAATCCTGTACACAATTCGTCATTGGGCGATCCCACATAATAAATAAACATGTGTGTTCTGCACGTGTACAAAAACCTGTTAGCTTAGGATGATAGTAATGCTGTCTATTGGATGATAAAGAATGAATATCCTGTCATTGGTCGATTGTAATATTCAAGTCGACAAAAGTAACTTTGCCTTAAATAACGCAAATCTCTCTCTCTCTCTCTCTCTCTCTCTCTCTCTCTCTCTCTCTCTCTCTCTCTCTCTCCGAAAACGTACCTCTTTGACTCCCCAAAACAACAATTTTTGATAATAATTGTGCGAGTACTCTCACTACTGACTTATAGAAGGGGATGGGGTGTCGTGTTCCTCAGGTTTGAAAACTGCTTAAGGAAACTAAATATCAATGCTAGGTATATATGGCAGTTATATTATTTTAAGTTTTATAATGTGTCTTGGCAAGTAGCACAACAAAAAATAAATCCTTCATACAAATTCGTATACACACAGTGCTGATGAACGTAGCTTCTCTCCGTTTGATGTATGAAATTGAACTGAAGCAATCCGCCGATGCAACATAGCTAATGGTTAGTTTTAGCCTCCAATCTATACACATCCCACCTCCCCCGTCCACCCCTACACCACCAAGAAGAATTTAATAAAATAAAATATCTACTGAATTCTTCAAGGTTGAATGTTTATTATTCATTTTTCACATTTACTCTTCTTGAATGTCTGTATCAAATATTTGCCATACGTCCTACATGATACATGCTTTATCTAAGGCGAAAGGGGAGGGGGGGGGGGTGGAGGGCGGGCGAAGGGAGAGAAATAAGCATGTGAGCTCTTTGGTGACGAATTGTCCCCTACTTTCTCCTGTACGAAGATAAAGACTTTCTATGTAAGTTCACCTGCGGCGTGCCTGAATGAAAACGTTTCCGTCCACCTCGTAACGGGGCTAATATGTATGCACATGTTATGTACAACTAAATAGGCTTAAAAGAGAATATTATTGTCAACTCCAAGAATCTGTTGCCAGCATATAATCATGAGTAGGCCTATGTTATTAATTCAGAAATATAGAAACACAAATTTTACTTTCTGAATAAACATTATTTTGTATTTATAAGTCCTTTTATTTGTATCTCTTTGTGACAAAAGTCTATGGCTGTAGATACAAGACATTTACATATTACTCAGTTTCTAATTACAATACCTACGTACCTACCTACTTACATACATCCATACATATATACATGCATACATACATACATACATACATACATACATACATACATACATACACGGAGGACCGGCCAGATAAAGATTACAACCCTTATAAGTAAGGACTTGTACTCCATGAATTTGCTACATATTGTCGGTTAAAATCCCATTGATCTCGTGTCTTTGATACAGGTAAAGTGTCTTTATTTTGACTGCTCCCCAAGAAAGTTATTGATTAGCTCTCAATACCCTATAATAAATGTACATAATTTAAATGCAACTAGTATTATTGAATGACAAGCTTAAGCTTCTTATCTAATAAGATGACTGGTGGGAACCGTGATAGCACCCATGCATTCTTGGCATGAGTCAAGTCACGATACATGTACAACAAAGCCCTGTAGAGGCGCTTGTGCCAAAAGAGTGGCGGGCTTTGCTTTAGCCTGATTTCTGGTACAGTGTACATTCACTAAAACTTTTATGAAAAAAGGTGTGAACAAAATGACCAGTTGTGACTATAATCTACAGCTTGATACTATCTTCGATTTCTGAAATATCCCACAGATACATTAAAGTCAATTTTACCGAAGTTTAATGTACTCTTGTGCCGGAACCTGAAATAAGCCATCATATGATGTTGCATACGCAATTGAAATGCTAATATCTGAGCCGCGTGCATGTCAAATTAAATGACAATCAATTGACAACACGGCACGCTGAAAAATATTTGACCTGAACTGGTGCTCAAGATTTTTTTTTAAAGAGAAAAACATATTTTCAAATATTTTAGTCGTAGCTATACAGAAAGCAAATGATGCACTATAAATTAGGCATGTTTATAACAAATAAAGTTAATGACACTGTCCCTCCATGTATTCTTGCGTATGTATCAATTCAAAGAGATATATTATTGCAGCGATGATTTCATTTAAATGCACATCTTTTTATATCCTTTTTAAGTAAGGTTACTGGCTGAACATTTTAAATATCATTTGCCGTTGTTTAATCAGTGTGGAAAGCAAACGGGCTGCTGGTCGTACTCAAGTTGACGGACAATTACCATATTAACAACTTATGTTTGGAAATATATATATATATATATATATATATATATATATATATATATATATATATATATATATTGTTACGGCTCTTGGTCTTAAAATACGTAACAGCAAGAAAGTGAAACCAATACAATCATGTAAAATTAACAAGCAATTTATTTCCAGACAATTAAAGTGAAAATGCAAAAGACACTTACAATTTGCGAGTTAAAATCCAAATAATCCTCAATGTCTTATCACAAGTCCAAACTAATAGAATGGTCCGAATGAATTCCAATAGCCTTGCATGTCCTGATGTACCATAAAGATGTAATCCAGAGTGTATTTGAATGAGTTCAACTAAATTCCAAAATCATGTATTAATCCAGAAGTCAATGAGCACTTTAGTATTTCCAATGAATATTGTAAACAAATAATTCCTGTCAAGTTTTATCTGACTTCAACAACACAACTGTAATTACTAAAATAGATTCCTAACATGCTGATCTTTAGAACCAAAATTCTAGAACAGGAATGAATTTGTTTAACAAAATCTGTATATAAATACACATGCCAACATGACCTATGTCACATCAGAATAAAAGTAATTATAATGGGAAAAATACTGGCTTACCTGACATATGTCATAAAAGTCTAATTGCGAAATGCCTATGAAAAAAATGGCCTACCTGATACATGTCACAACTTACAAGCATGGCCAAAAGTTAAGTATGTATTTTCAAATAACGATACAACTTACAATTATGGACAAACGTTAGGTATATAAACATCATACATATATATATATATATATATATATATATATATATATATATATATATATATATAGTCAAACTTACTGGAGTAAAATTCGAAAGGCCACTTACGTATGCGTAAAGGCCTACAACTACATGTACTTGTAAGCTGCGTACGCTTTCTCAAACGATCGCACGGTTGGCCGCCCTTCTTATTACTTAGCATATCGCTCTACTTCATATGCCCCGCCACGATATACTATAGCCTTTCATGTGTTGGTGTGCTGTTAAGCACAAATCACAAACCAACAAACCAACCAATAAATCAGCCACTATTCAAAATATTACATATCACACATATCAGAAATATGCAGATAAAATGAGAAAATGATTTTCCATGGAAAGCGATCATAAAGTGAGAAGCAGACAGTAAGACACTAAATATGAAAAACATAAAAACATACTGCATGTACTTTCTCTCTCACTACATATATATATATATATGTATGTGTGTGTGTGTGTGAGAGAGAGAGAGTGTGTGTGTGGAGAGAGAGAGAGACAGAGACAGACAGACAGAACATTATTGAATACAAAACCACACATTCGTGGTCCGCTTTCGGATGATCTTTAAAAAATGCAACTAATATATAGCAAAAAATCTCATTAAGGCAACAGATTTTATGCTGCTACGCCAAGACATCAATTGTACAATTATACAAGCTAAAGTTTATCATTTGTCGCCAGTATTCACGGCGAAATAAAATTGTTCAATACAAGAAAGTAAATATGCAATATGAATCGATTGCATTTAAGCGATAAAAGATAGAGTAAACAAGACAGTTGTATCTGTTCTAACTAGCAGATCTAAACAAAGGAGAACTTTCTATCATAAGTGTCCATTTCTTTTTAGATTTGTATGTTTTACGAATTTTTGGATTTGGTTTAATTTCAGGATTTGATTTGATTTTAACGACATATCAAACTCAGGAATTATATGTACTCAAGACAAGACAAGACAAGACAAGACTTTATTACACTCAGGTTGTAAAGTTTACAACATATGCGGTATATAAGAAACTAAATATAACTATAGCGTGTGATATTATTACATAACGCTTAACAGGGATTAAAAAATTCGGAAAACACATTCTAAGAACCTGCACATATTTTACAAGACTCGTATGTTACGTGTATTCATTAATTGATTATATTTATAAACGTTAGTCCTGGAAATGTAAAAATGAGGTATAAAGTTTTGTCTTTCATCATGAAACTAAAAACACGACAGAAGATAGTGATATTCATCACCTATTTCTTGTGACTGACAGAGTGTACAATATCTTTCGTTATAGGAACATCAGCCCATTTACCAGTTTCAACAGGAAGCCTATTATTTGCAGTTCTAAACTTAATTGAGGTTTTAGATATATCTTTTTGTAATGAGAAATAGATTTCGTCTAAATCCAAACTAGTTTTAAATAACCTATAATTAAGACATTTAGATGACGTATTGACGTTAGCTGCCCAAGCTTGTCTGTATTGATCATAGTTCTACAGATTTTGTTGACCATTTAACTGACACAAAACTTTGATTTATCCATACGTAGCTAAACCTAACACCATTTAATATAGATTTTACTGCTAGTATCCATTTATTGTCATAGGAATTATCACAAAAATGTTTGTATAAGAGAGAATACATATGATAAGATATTTATTCTTCATAACCACTAACTAATCTAGCCAAGTAGTTTTTCATGCGACTTTTAATGTCAATAATTAAGGGGAACCGACCAAGTTCACCGTATACCATATAGAGAGGTGTACATTTTTTGACATTCAGTATACTTCTAAGGAAAGAAAAATTAGTTTTTTCAACTATATCAGATCTTACAAATCCCCAAATTTCACAAGCATATGTTAAAATCGGTACAATAGTCTGATCGAACAGTTTCAGCTGACAATCAATAGTCAAATCTAAATTGTGCATACGCTTTTTAAGTAAATGCATACCTTTATTAGCTATAGATACTAGATTTTTCAGGCCATTGGAGAACTTTCCATTCTTGTGAAATATAAGGCCTAAGTATTTATATTCATCTACAACATCAATATAGTCATTTTTTTATCTTAACTTTGTATGTGTGATCTTTAATGGAACAAAATACAATACTTTGTTTTCTCTGTATTGATTGTAAGTTTCCAGTTATCGCAATATCTACTAAACATATCAAGGGTATATTGCATGTCAGCAGGATTATCTGTGACAAGTATAGTGTCATCAGCGTATAAAAAGCAACATAGCATTGAACAAATTTACAAAAGCAGTATGTTTGGAGGGAACTCAACACTGAAGTATGGCCATTGCAAAGGTAAGAGGAATAAGTCTCTTTGATTGCACTGCTAATATCTGAGCCGCATGCATTTCAAATTAAATGACAATCAATTGGTAACAAGGCACGATAAGAAATATTTGACCCAAATTGGTGCTAAAGTTTGTTCTAAAGAAATAAGCATATTTACGAATATGTTAGTCGTTGTTGTACAAAAACCAATGAAGGCACTATAAATTAAACATGTTTATAACCAATAAAGTTAATCAGACTTTCCAGCTTTACATTAGGAAGGCTTCATAACAAACAGCGAATATTGATTTCCTCTTCTAAGTTGTCATATTCTGAAGAAAATAAATAAATCTAGATTTGCAAGACTTAAATTTCATGTGTATTTGTGTATGCATCGTTTCAAGCGGATAGTTATTGCAGTGATCATTTTATTTAAATACACGTCTTTTTAGACCCTTTTTAAGTAAGGTCACTGGCAGAACATCCTAACCCTCATATACTGAGACTCAATGAATTTATTTAAAATGCTGTACGTCTTCTAAAATCGAAAGTATAATGTGTCAATTGCTTTCCAATATGGCTGCCAATGACATCAATGGAAAAGGTTCTATTTCACCAAAAGGTAGGTACATCATACACCCAAATAGTGTAACCAAGGCAGATTCGGGGAAAATCCGCTAATTCAGAAATCCAGATCAAACAGCATTCTATTGTGGACGAATGATAAAGCTTTGAGACCTTGTCAGTTCAATTGATGTATAATTTTTTGTCTCACCTGCGCAAGCACGATGAGACTAATAGAATCTGTCATATGCATACTGGTATGGATTAGGAAAATCACACCCGAGGGTGTGATTTGTAGGCTGGAATGAGGCAAGGCATTGCCTCATATTACCGGCGAAGTCGGCGACGACGGCCATAAAGTTTTTCATTGATGCAGGTGTTATACCGAATAAACCATCTGGTGAGGTTAATTTCTATAAAAAAATCAAGACCATTGGAATAACAAGGCATAGCATGTAAATATTCTAAATCACTCGTTTACAGTTTTGAAATTAATTATTTTATAGTTCTACATTACAATTTGAGTCAAGCAGGAACATGCCATCTGTTTTTGCTATTTAACTAGAAAACGGTAAGAAGTCATTCACATTCGATCGAACTAAAAGAGAGATCTCTTGGGAATTACTCAAATGACGAACATTTTAACTGTCGTACACACAGGTTATGTACCTGGATCTTACAGACGCTTTCGTGAAACGTATCATAAGTAAAATACGAAAGGCTACTTACATGCGCGTAAGTGCCTACAAGCGCTTGTTAATTACAAACGTTTTGGGAAACGATCGCAGAGTAGGCCGCTGTGGTTGTTCCTTGAGCAAGTCACTTTACAACTGGCTCGGCAGGATATACTCTAACCTTTCATGTGTTGATGTGCCGTTAAACACAAACCAACCCAAAAGTTCAGCCAAACAACCTACATAGTACTTATCACAAATATGCAGATACAATAACAAAAATATTTTCTCTGGAAAATGATCAGGAAATGAGAAACAGACAGTATGTGAGAAACTAATATGAAAGAGATACGACATAGATTCCTTATATATACGTGTATAAGCGTCAGACTACACAATATCGAAAGAAATTCAACTCTTGTAATAAAATAAGAGCGTATTGATTTTGTTCTCCGATTTCGGAATAAATCCCCAAGGAAAATATAGCAATAGATTTTATGCTGTACGCCAGGACATCAATAGTACAATTATGCAAGCTGAAGTTTGTCATGTATACGGGTGAAAAAAAAAACTGTTCAGTACAGCAAAGGAAACATTCACTATGTATTCATTAGTATACGCAATTAACGGTAGAGTAAATAAGATAATTTTGATTTTTATTTTAACAAGTACGGCTAAGCAAAGGATAATTATATTTTACCAGTGTTCATTTCATTTTAGATTTGTATTGTTACCAATTTTGATTTGGTTTAATTTCAGGATTTGATTTGAAAAGTGCGGAACATAACAATCAGAAAATATCTCTACTCAACAATAAAGTATGGCGATTACAAAGGTAAGTTATGGTATGCGTAAAGATGAAAACTACTGTAGCTAGAAGAGGAATAGGTCGCTTTGATGTAATCCACGTGATTGAACTGCTAATTTGAATTGGCACATTCCTAATTAAATGACAATCAATTGGCAACAAGAAACGAAAAAAAAAATATTTTAGCTAAATTGGTGTTCAAGTTTTCTTTTAAAGAAATAAACGTATTTTCGACTATTTTTGGCGCAATTGTACAGAAGGCAAAGGGTACACTGTAAATTAGGTATGTTCATAATAAAGCTAATCACACATTCCCACCAGCTTGCACGGAAGATGCTTAAATTAATTAAACATCTCCCTGTCCCAAATATCTACCACATTCATCAGAATCTTATGCATACATTTTAAATGTATACCACATTTGAATTATTCACTTTTAAATCTATTTAACAGCCTATGTCATAACTTTGAATCAGAAAGGTTTTATAACAAGCACCGAATATTGATTCCCGTTTCTAAGCTGTCATATTCTAAAGAAAACAAAAACATTCTAGACTTAGTCTACTTGAATTTCGGTTGTACTTGCGTATGCATAGATTCAAAAGGATAATTATTACAGCGATGATTTCATTTAAATGCACATCTTTATAGACTGTTCTCAAGTAAGGTCACTGGCAAAACATTTTAAACCTCATTGGTCGTAACTGTATCTGTATTGAAAGCAAACGGGCTGCTGGTCCTACACAAGTTGACGGATAATTTAACATTTTAACAAGTTCTGGGGAGTTAAAATCAGAACAGAAAATTACTAATATAAACAGTGATGTGATTCTTATACATATTTTCCCGAGACAAAAAAGAATTTATTTCAATTGTTCCATCATAACTAATATCTATTGGTTGCCTTCCAATATGGCCGCCAATGACATCAACGGAAAAAGTCTCTTCCGCCAATAGCATCAACTGACAATGATTGATTCATGTCGAATTGCTGAAAAAAAAACGGAATCTTGCACTTCGTAAACTTATTAAAATTATATGTGTTCATCAGAATCCACACACACACACACACACACACACACACATATATATATGGTAGATTCATCATAAATGCAAACAGGGTTACCATACCATACCAGATTCGGGGGAAAATCAGGCCATTATACCAATTTTGAGACCTCGATAGTTCAACTGATATAGAAAGTTTTGTCTCACATGCGTAAAGCTTGGTGAGACTAATAAAATCTATCATATGTACACTCGTGTGGGATATGGCAATCCAACCAGAGGGTCATAATTGTAGGCAGGAATGAGGCGAGGCTTTGCCTCACTTGTCCTGCGAAGACAGAGACGGCGGCGTCAGCTTCAAAGTTTTGTGTTTATTCTAAGGAGGGGGGGGGGGGGAATGGGCCGCGGAGAATATATCAACACATGGACGCAGTTGAGGCACCGTTTCCCCAGATCACTTATCTTTTATACTACATCTATTCATATTTTACAACTTTCATTTTTTAAGTTAAGTGCATTCCAGAATCTTACAATTTTCATAACACCCTTTTGGCGGCTACAGTGCTGTGATGTGGTCTGTATTATACAGTATGTACACAAAGACTTGTTTGTTAGATGATAAAGATTGCGTAGAAAAAGTATATTGCATGACTACATAATAAATTGTATATACATGTTGTACTTTTAGAGGACAGTAAAACACTATTTCTTCATATTATGTCCATGTTTCCTGAGAAATTTAAAAAATAAATCCGCAAAAACAACTAAAATTTTGCAATTTGCGGAAAAAGGCGGAGGTTGTACAGCATGCTCATAAACTGTAAGTTTGACAATTGCTCTGAAGTGCGCCGATAAGGATTGCCCTCTGCACTGAAGGTGAAGGTGCTGAGTTGTACATACGTGTATATATATATATATATATATATATATATATATATATATATATATATATATATATATATATATATATATATATATATATATACTGACAAACGGTAAGTGAAACTGAATACCCGCAAAAAGGTAGTAATGAGCCCAATTTGTCAAAATGTGGAAGGAAAATGTACATAAATAATGTGAGCTTATGATTGTAGTGTAAACAGCAAATGTATTGTTTTATTTCATTATTAAGTGCAATCAGGAATAATGATGTAATGATTTACCACTTTTATTATTGACTCCTTTAAACATTTTTATTTTCTGAATTTATTCATTCATCATTCATGTTTGAAACATTATACCACGTTCAAGATTAGGACACTCGCTGGTGAAAGCTCACAAAAATGAGCATGTTGTCAGACTGTGACTCCTTGAGTCTGAGTAATTCAAGAAAAGACAGTGACTTCTTCCTTATACGCGTAGATGAAGTGTATTTGTTGAAAATCTTCACACAAATACGTGATATTTATAGGAGAGAGCCAATCAGCTCTTCAACTTGATTGAGACTGACGACACAGAGAAAGTTGTGTCTATTCTGGAAGAAAAGGTGGACTTCTCTGTTAGTAAGGTAAATATTTCAAACATTTTCTTTCTTTCTTCTTGCCAAATTGGTGTTAAATGTTGATTTTTTTTAATGTGTTCCGCATTGAGCATACAATATATTATTTTACAAGGAAATACGCGACTCATGAAAAATAATCGTGTATGAGGTTACTATATGATCTCTCTCTCTCTCTCTCTCTTCAGTTTAGAAATGCGTGAGTCATGAAAACTCCTTCTTTCTCTCTCTCTCTCTCTCTCTCTCTCTCTCTCTCTCTCTCTCTCTCTGATGGGAAGAAAACATTACGTATCGATGTGATCTCGATCTCGATCTCTCTCTTTCTCGTTTTGACACACAACCCACTTACGTTAAAAATCTATCTATCTTTTTTCCATATTGGTAAAGATCTGTTATAGGTCGTCAAAGGGTTGTGTCAACATAGACTGATAAGTAAATAATCCACGAACTTCCTTATTTTACAATCTAAGGAGCAATCTCACAAGGCCCGGTAGACTCGTGTATAAACACGATTACTGAAATCAATAGTTGCTACTGAAAGTAAAAACCTTCGAAATCGCTGAATATCATGTGTGCCAGTAAATCTTTAATTTCCAATTAACCATGGCTTATTTTTTCAACGACTTATTTTTAAGCTGAAACTTTAAATTAAATTTACTCATGCCTTTGTCAATGAATAAATCAGTTTCGTTTAATAAACTACACAGAGTATTTTTGTACACAAGGGAACGGATGGGTACATAAGGGTACCGTTGACACCCGTGTATACCGCGCCTTCATCTTCAAACAGCGTATATGTTGATCTGCCTTTGCAAAATACGGCGATAAATCGAGGTCTATGTTGTTTGTTCTGCATATGATTATAAGCGCACATCGTGGACCCTGATCTGTCGGTGCATTACAGAGGTTGAGATTTTTGCTGTTCGCAATGAGATGCGTAGAAAACAAGAGTGAAGCCTTTAGATTGAAAAAGAGAAGATTTTGCACCTATAAGATAAACACTGAAAACTTACAGACTTTGAAGATTCTGCACCTACAAGATAAACATTGAAAACTGACATAATTTGAAGCACCTACAAAATAAACACTGAAAACTTACAGACTTTGAACGAGGAAAGGATTAATAGTATTATTCATTTGTGTTGGTGTACGATAAGAAAATTCAACACGAGGGTCGGAATTATGCGTCAGACCCCAGGCTTTGTCATGTATCTGACACAAAATTTCTATCCAACACCTTTGCACAATGAAGGATTCGTTTTCTCACATTCCTGAACGAAAAATAAGAATCTAAGTCAATATGGCGTATTGTGAATACTGATGCAATTTTGAAAGAGCAAATTCCTCATTAAAAATGTTCACATCTTTAGAAATAGCGTAAAAAGTTAGGCGGACACTAAATATATACAGCGTCGAAGAACAGTGGTAGAGACAGTCGAGAAAGGGCAATACGTCTCAAATTGTGTGCTGAAGATACCCTGTATAATGATAGAAATGTAAACAGGCCAATAAATACATAAATAAACAAATAAATAAATAATAAATAAATAATAAAGTCCACTATTATCCCTAAGATTAAACAAGACAGACAAAAACAAAAGTAATCAGTTATAATCTAGAATTGGTTTTCAGTTTATAACTAACAATGAAAAGGTGAATTAAACATTTTTTGTTAGACTCGAAACTGGACGACATCATCTATACCTGTAGCTAGGTCGATCAGTGAAAAACGTCCTGTGTGCGGGACACTAACTTCAACCCCTGCACGGCTGAGGATGTAAATGTGTTGCAATTATAGTTTATCTTGATTATTAAGAAATAATGCTTTAGTGATTATGGAAATCAGAGAGTGGTTGCAATTTTGTGTGCACTATGATTGCAATAGAAGGTCATATGGTAAAATAGAGCAATGACTTGTTGAACGACAGAGATATTCCCCATCATTGTTCAACACTGAAAAACACGATGATACACACGTAGCAATGTGAGAAATTACATGTCTGGCCCTATATGAGATTCCATCGATATTGCGCAAAAAGATCGAAAAGAAAATGCCAGTACAAAAGGAACAAAATTTGGTAGGATTTAGTGTACGATTTCAATAATTAGCAAATAATCACTATTGATTTGTACGGGTAATTATTATCAGTGAGTCAATATAAAATTAATGTATTTTGCCTCACAATACATAAATGTTCAGTACGTGTTGGAGAAATGAAATTAATTTACATACTGAAGATAATTGGTGAAACTATTATTATTTATAGAATAATGTGATTATATAATAAAAAATGTGTCAGAGCGTTAGTTTTCGAATGCCAGTTTCAATTTTCAATGTTTTATTTAATTCGATTATTACTACTTGAGTGGGATTTCAAAATCGCATTGGTTACAAATACAACGCTTCTCATGCATTAAATGCAAAATTTACATACGAAAGAAATATAGTAGACTGTTTAAAGGTTTGACTTTTAATATCCATTGCATATCCTGTGTAAATTATACACATGTTGAGTTACATGTTCAGTCTATCTGATCGTCAATCTATAGAAATATTTTCTAATTCACTGAAGTGTTGCTCAACTTACTGTACAGAGTAGCTATATCGAAATTGATAACAGAATGATTGTAACCAATCACATTATTTGGTACTTAACTCGAGTGTAACGATAACTTAGTATGCACCTTTTTTTGACTCCTTTGACCTGTTTAGGCACTTTCAGGTACATGCCACACATATATTGCCTAATTACAACCAAATTAGTGCGAATGATATCATGGACGTCAGTTGTAATCATACCTGTTATCCTGCAGTCGAGTTGGTCCGACTTCTTAATGGGCACGTTCTAGTTTAGGTTTATGTACAGGCTACAGTTCTTTCTCAATATGAAAGATTTCGAAGAGTTGGAGTAATAATTTCATGTGCATGGGTTGAACGCTTCTCTGAATCTTTAGATTCTGATACATGTGTGTGATACATTTGCGGCGTTCTCCTGGGCGTTGTTTCGATTTGCAGAGAATAATTGCACTGATTTCAAGATGCTTCAGCAACCTAGTCAAGTAGATATTTCATATGCAATACATTTTATTTAGAGTAAACATTTTTCACCACAAGGTCTTTCAAAAGCGCAGATGATAGTGTAACGTGATCTGCAAGGCTGAGCAAACCTGTGTGCCTGGAAAAAAACCCATCAACGCTAGATTGCTGACTACTAATCATTTACAGTGAGGCACTAGAACTCCAATCCAAAACATCGAAGGTGTTATAGAAGTGCACAGAACGCTGTATCTTCAAGACAGTATCGCCATAATTTAAAAAAGAACCCTGGGAACAAGCTGGGAAAAGATGGTTGTCACTCAGTCAGTGTTTAGGGTTCGTTGTATCATCTACACAAATATCTTCTCTAGCGAAAAGTGACCCCTTGCGGATATAAAGGTTGCTGCCCTTAGCAAGCGAAATCAAGTGACCACTTATACGGCTCATTACGTGACTTCAATACCGTGGCTCCACTGATGTCAACATCAAAAGAAAAACTTGTATCTTAAATTGGAAAAACTTGCATATGATATGTATCATGCTTACGGAGGCCGCTATGATTATTTCAAAACTATTTTTCCTAGGTAAATGTAACGAGCAATCTGAGTGCATTAGTTTTTGTTTTTTTTCAACTGCATCCAATCAGATAGTGGAGGAGGTTACACTATTTCGTTTGGTTACATACGTCAAGGGTCGATGTGGAAGGTGGTGGATCTAAGAGTCTTGGCTAGCGAAGATGCTACACAACTGATATTTCAAATAGTTTGGAACACTTTTTCATCTTGGTGTGTTTGACTTAGTCTGATGACAACATATATGTGTAAACTACATTCTTTACGAAACGAGTCATGTAGGAATATATCCCACCTAATCGTTGAAAAGACACCAAATATGTTTTTTGTTACCCAGATGCTATTTCAACCCAAGGGGTAAAATCAATATGTGTATGACAACTAATAAGATTATATGTTTATAATAAGTGTCCTACAAAGAAATAAACCACCTTTGTGCTTCTTTCTTTTACTTCCTGCATCAGGTTGCTGTTGTCTTCACTTGAAAGGGTATGTGGTCGCCCATCCTAGTTCGGAAGTTGCCTCAGAAATTTTGGTTTCTTCAATTTTTAGGGCCGTCTCATTCAGATGCTGGGATTAGGCGATCAAGACGATGGAAGAAACAATAAAACTACTTGATAAAGTCGCAGAAACTTGTCCTCCAATCCATACTTTGTAAAAAAATTGAGTTGAAGCATTTTGAAACGCATATATCATATTGTAAATAAAAATAACATTTTTTGTATCTTTCATCACCAGAATGGATATAATTTGATTCATCTTGCCGCTAGGAAAGGAATGAAAGACATCGTTGAAAAGCTTATCAGAAAAGGGATGTCGGTCAACTCAACGAATGAGGTAGTATGTCTTTGGTAATGTTGATGCTACTCTAATATATTATAGTATTGACGTTTTCGCTTGGTATGTAAACAATATTTTTTCTCATATGTCGATTGTGTATCATTCTATTTTCAACATCTCTTAAGACAATGGAAGATATAACACTGACTGTTGTTTGGATTTAAAGTGGTATAATGCATTCATCCTCGACGAACCACAAGCTGTATTTAGCAGTGTTTTTGTTTATTTTTTTTCCACTAGTGAACAAGTGATTTGAAGAAAAGTGGAATAAAAACGTACTGAAAATAAAAATCTAATTAGTATTAATGAATGAGTGAGACTTTTATTCCAGTGTATTTATTTCCAGAATGGAAATAGTGCCTTGCACTACGCGGCACGTGAGGGACACCTTGAAGTAGTTGAACTTCTCATCAATAATGAAGCTGACGCCAATATCTGCAATCAGGTGCACACACCCGCACACACAGAGACAGACAGACACACAGACAAAAAGAGGTGTCAAATGTGTATATGCAAAACCTGAACTCATATGCATATATTTTATCAGAATTAGCGGCGCCAAATCTTCATAATATGCGTTTTTGCGATACCATAATAACCAGTGAAAAGCAATCTATCTTAGCCTGACCGCCAGGTGTCACTCGTGTAAGGTATGACAGTGACCCAGCATGTAACGACACAATTATCTATTTTGACATGTGCCGGTATTTATGGATTTTGACAGCAAGATAAAAAATTTGAAATAGGAGATAGACGCATGCATGAAATGTGTCACTTTAATAATTCCGTATCAGTGTTGCTAATGTATTCAAAGACGGACTTTTTCTATGGTTTTTTTTTTTTGGGGGGGGGGGGAATTAATTCTAAAGGTTTCCCGGAAAGAAATATCTTCTAACAAAAATACATTTCCTAAATTCATCAATTCTAGCAAGTCATATTCCACATTGTAGATGAATGTTGGATTGTACTTTAGATGTCGATGAATGTTGGATTGTACTTTAGATGTCGATGAATGTTGGACTGACTGTATGTTAGATTAATGTGTAATATGATATGACGGATGCTTTCCTAAATTCCGGTACCTATATAGACTTAAACAGTCTTCCAAACTTGAAGAGCAACTATTATCATAGAAGCATATTAGCAGTTTTTCATGGGATAACAAAAAAAGAGTGCCGTGCTATTCGAAACACACACACACACACACACTCACACAAACAGATATGAGAGAGACTGGAACATCTTGGCAAACAACACATCTATCTTACTCTTTGTTTTTGGTCAAAATTCCACATTTGGATTTATCCAGTTTATGTTTTACTTCTCTGATTTATCAGGCTTTATTACACAGGGAATTGGGCCTAAACGTGATGGATTTGTAAAGGAGCTGCATTATATATAGGTGGAGCTGTATATATTATGTAAATTAGAAGGGAGAAAACTTACCAGAGCGCTGTTTCGTACGCATGTCGTGTTCAAGCGCCTGTACCAAAAAGTATTAAACCTAGGCATGATTTATCTCAATCTATTTGTCAAATATTTATCTTTCTATCGCTGCAACTTGCTAACTTCTGAATCATGTCTATAAATTGTAATTAGTGCATGTTCACGGCGAGTTGACACGCCATACGTAAGTTCCAGCAAGCCCGAACCAAAGCCCCGCCCACAGCTAATCTGATTCGTCGGTTATAGTGTCAAAAAACATTTTGTCATATTTTCGACTACAATTGGCTGAGAAAAGACGTCAAATCATATTTCTTCAAAGCTTATAAAGTTTTAATCTTTCCTTAGCTCATTTTGTTATAACTATTAAAATTGCAAAATGCTTTGTATAACTAACCCATGAGAGTATCTGTGGCGGAGTTTAGGTTTACCCATTACTCACTGCGAATGTTCGAAAAGTATTGGAAGTAGTCAGGGTAAATACATTTATTATTTCGAAACTCAAAACTGACAGGTCAATAAATATTTTTAAAAAATAATAATATATAAAAATATTATCATAAAGCTGTGTATGCATTTTTCATCGTTCCAAACAATATTTCGAGAAATGACATACAAGTGATATGTTTTGATGAGTTTATGTGTTTTGTAGGAAGGAAGCACGGCATTGCACATTGCGGTGAAGTTTCACCCAATGTACATGATTGACAGGTTTATAGCCCTTGGGATGAAAGTCAACCACACAAATAGCGTAAGTATAATTGAGTATACGAATATCATATCCCGGTTTGTAAGCAATCCATAGGTGAAGTAAATCCAATCGGCTGCATAACTTCTTTTTTTAAGTAGTCTTTTGCTATAAACCGCTGTCGGTTCAGTATAGAAAGAAAACAAAAAACAAAAACTAAACAACATAAATACATTATTCATTTACCCCTCAGAGCACAGGATATATGCACGATAAATTCAGAAGTGCGATTTTTTCCTCATATTCGAAATTACATTGTTAAACTGATCATTTGTTTCCTAAACATGCGTTTAATGCTTAATTTTATTTTCAAAATATATCCGGTGATTGAAATTATTTCAGGCTGAAGGATAATTTAAGGTAAATTGCAATGAAGACGCTAAGTAAGTACCTAGACTTTATGTGCTTTTTATTATAACTTTTGCTTATTTTCTTTCAAATGAAAGTTGTCTTTCCTAAATATGGATAAAAAGGTCTGTATCTATGTAATACATGTGCGGCGATCCTGTTACAGCAGATGAAAATTCTTAACTTTGAGCACGAGTTAACTTTTTTGCGCTCAGAGAGTTTCGTAACTTCAGGTCCATTCTCTTCAACTGAACCAGGGAGCAGCCTTAGATCTGTTGGTAGAGCGTCGTAATCATAATCCAAAAGTTGCGAGTTAGATACCCATCCTGGCAAGTCCGGGTCTGTTGTGTCAGTGTGTTTCTGGAAAGACACCTTGTTCCCATTTCCTCAGCATTATATAGCCAGTTATGTTTTAAAATTACATTAAAACCAGACAACCGACCATAAATGGCACCATCTTGAGGCCAAATCTTGAACTTTAACACGACTTCCTGAGTTAGTAGAATGTTTTGGCGAGAATAATGCTTCAGAAACGATATTTCTGTCAAATATTGACAGATGAGTTCGTCGATATGTCAGATATGTAGTTTCTAGTTCAGTAGATTATATCTTTCATTTGAAATTTTTAGGAAATACTTAGAGCAAACAACGTCGATGTTTTTCTTTTTCCAGAAAGGGGAGACCCCATTACACATAGCTGTTATGCATAACAGACAGGAAGCCATGGAGGCACTCCTTGTGAACGGAGCCAATCCCTTCTTGGAGGATAATGTATATGGAAGTTTTCTACTTATCAAGAATGTTCGCATTTCGTAAACAAATGTAATTCCTCCTGGGCAAATAATAAACTCGTGTCCTCGTTTGACTTTCAGTAAAACTGTATTCTCTATTTTTGAATTTTAGTAGCACAGTAAATACCGAAATGAGTGCGTTTCTTGTAACTCAGAATTCCGACATTTCATTTTTTACACAAATTTCACCACGCTCCTCACAACTCATGTTATTACAAATCTGTTTTGAGCCTTAGGTCATCTAAACCTTCGCATTAGTACACGAGCACGTTGACTAGCTCCTCCTTTACGTCTGTAATCACTGACTGAAGTCCAATCAAAACCAAGGTTAGAATAGCCAGACTATGGCTGGCGGCTCATATGTGCTTCATTGTGATGTATTAAATATAATGTGTAGTCTGTCGCATGCTGTTACATCGTCAACCCTGAGCTCCCTCAATGCTAGCAAAAAATTCCCGACTTTTCCTCCTACTTATTTTGGATAATATTTCCATTCTGCACTAAAGGCAAATACTATCAAAACTGAGTTTGACACAGGTATCAAAACATACCGTTTTTCTTCAGGTGACATTTTAGCACCAAATGTACAAAGATGTGGAAGTGGTACGATCAGACTCAAGGGAGGCAACCCACTGTGTAAACAATTGCACTCAAGACAAATTTTATTTCATTTTTAAGAATTATTTAAAATAATTTTCTCGTTATCCTGCTTCAATAACAATATCTTGACAGTTAAGGGAAGGGATATGGATGGCGAAGTAGAGATAAAGTCGCTTCTTGTATCAAACTACCATAACAGATAATATTATGCGTGATACGTCACTCATTTTTGAAAATTATTGATTTAAATTTTAGCGATATAAAAATATTTACGAGAGAGAGAGAGAGAGAGAGAGAGAGAGAGACAATGCTCTGAGTGTCTCCACTGATTATATATAATAATGACACGTATTACTTTTTCTCTGTGCATAGACCAGTCTCCACCGATTATATTTGATAATGCCACTTATTACTTTTTCTCTGTGAATAGACCGGAAAAAGACCCGAGTCACATGCCAAAGATCCTGAACTGGCTCGTCAGCTTAGAAGGTACAGCGACCTGGCAGTCGCCATGCAATCAGGGTTGGTGTATTTCAATTGCTTTTGTTATATAGATTTTTGTTTTCCCAAGATAATCTTTTGCATTTCAGCAATTAAGTGTTCCCACTGTTTCTTACTCTGATTTATTCAAGATGAACTTTATTTCATTCACTTATACCTCATTCTTTGTAACTCTATAATGACCGATTTGAAAAACGTATATCAGACACTGCTTCATACACAGCACAAATATGGATGTTAGCCGTAAAATAGAGGTACATATTTTCAGCGGAAAATAGTGGCATATTCTGAAAAAGCTCCAAGAATATTAATTCTTAGTCTTGAAAACCTGCACACACGTGGGATGAATAAAGCAATATCATCAGCACAGAATTCACAATAAATGAAAAATTACGTAGCACGTAAATCTTAAACACTCAATAGACAATGTGAGTGAGGAAGATATTTCGAAGAGAAGTTTGATGCGGAGACGATACGAAGACTGAAAGAAACACGTTGTTACTGCGCTGACGATGAATATGCCGACTCGTGCAAATCTAATCCGACACCAACTATATTGCAAAAGGAAAGTAAGAAGTTGCTACTATTATTGTTTAAAAAAAGTTTATTTCGGGATTCCCAATAAAATATTACCTTCCCAATGGTCCACGTCATTTTAGAAACAAACTCGTTGAAGTTTACATGTTATTTTGGCCGATTTTCAAATTTTGTGTACGCTATCGTAAAGTGTGTACTTAGACGGGCTGTAAGAAATCATTCAGTAATGTAATATTATGCAGACAACATTACGTGATTTCCTGTGGTATTTATAAAGATAGATAATAAGAAAGTGAGTGTTCATCCACAAAAAGTACTACTACTACTACTTGTTATTATAATTATTATTATTATTATTATTATTATTATTATTATTATTATTATTATTATTATTATTATTATTATTATTGTTGTTGTCCGTATATCCTAGCAAATCTATGTATATAACGTGTCCAAATATGACGTTATTTCAGCAGTATGAAATACTTAATGCATAGATTATTTCACAGAAATTAAGCTTGGAATGTTCTAGTCAGCTGTTATTTTGTCATTCTCAAAAACTGCCCATCTGGAACAAACATCTCATATTGGTGCATTTTAGCTTGCAAAAGGTGCGAAGAGTATCTGCATATCAGATTAAAAGACACTTTGCACACACAAAAAAATGTTACAGTTATTCTATGAAAATGAAAGAGATTTTCTAACTTTGTCTACAAACTATACATCACGATTTTCTTTCCTCGGTAAATAACTTGATTTCTTATACTTCAAGCTATTTTAGCTGTCACTGAAACAAGGGTAAACTGAGTTGTTGAAATTGCTATTAACTTATTGGAATTTACTTATACTAAATTAATTAATCTAATCCCATGTGCTAGAATATTTATGCTAAGTAGCTATTCATTTACCACACTCTGACGAACATAAAAAATCTCCTATATTCTCTGTTCGTACGATTCAACGGTAAGATATCGTATATATAATTCGTATCGCTTGACATGTATATCGGCTTATATTAGACGGTATACTTTACATTTTTTGCATACAAACGCAACTTTTTGAATGTTTTCTTGCTGCGCGAAGGACGCTTACATGTTCAATGGCAAGAAAACATGACTCCAGAGTAATCAGGGCAGATTTAACCACGAAGCAAACTAAGCGGTCGCCTAGAGCGGCAAAATTTGGGGGGGGGGGGGGGGCGGCAAAAAAACTGAACGCATAAAAAAAGAAAGGGAAATAGCGTCAAATAGAAGATAATAAGCGTCTAAAAATAGAAAGAGAAAAATAGAAGAAAAGAATAAATGTGTGTGTGTTCGTATTCGAGGTGCCACATGCTTCGACTTGGATTCATTTTCGAAAGTTAATTGTTGGGGGGGGGGGGGGGGGGCCCAAGGCTGAAGGTTCGCCTAGGGCGCCAAATACATTTGCGCCGGCCCTGAGAGTAATGAATATTAAGCTTCCCCACTACGGTTACTACGTCATCAGTAAGAACTAATCGTGAAGATCGAAGTCACGTGGTTTTTGCAATCTTTAGATCCTTGAATCTCGATGCAGACGTCATATAGCTAGCTTTATGGATTTTACTTTGCATGGCTGTTTACTATAAAACTTGTCTTAAGCCTTAAATAATATTCGCATAGAAGATAATTCCGTTATCTTCAAGCATAATGTAAAATTATACTCACCACGTGTGCTTCCTTGCTGTTCATATTTCCACACTAAGACAGAATATAACTGGATATTTTCGCAAAAAGAATAGACCGTGGATTCAATAACATTGTACAATTTTGGCCAGAAACGCGAGAACAGCTATAATTAATTAAAATGAGGTCAGAACCAAATTATAGGAACGTATTTTGAAATTAAAATTCTTGTTTAGAAAGGAAATGACCATAATTTGAAAGAAATGGAGGCCAGGTAGATGGATAGATAGATAGATAGATAGATAGATAGATAGATAGATAGATAGATAGATAGATAGATAGATAGATAGATAGATAGATAGATAGATAGATAGATAGACAGACAGATAGATAGATGGAAGGATAGATGGATGGATAGATGAGTTGGCAGGTTAGAAGATAGGTAGGGAGATAGCATACATACATACATACATACATACATACATACATACATACATACATACATACATACATACATACATACATGAATACGTACATACTTACGTACATAAATACATACATACATACAATGAATGCAAGATATGATAGTACAGTTTATACATACCAGGAACAGCCTATCTGACAGAAGGGGTAGGGTGGTTGCTCTTTTATTTGACAGAAAATACTACTATAATGGCAGTCTATGTGTTGATAATCCCACCATTGTATAGTGTTGTATAGTATCTTTATGTTGCCTCAGGCTGATGCTTCGGATTTAAAATCGAATGAATGTAGGATCAGATAAAACTGATATACACGAATCTTCCACCCCTAATGTAATTATAGGTTTGTCCATACTAAGCCATCTCATTTTCAAAGCACTGTATAAATACATATATAGTATTAGACATATACGATAGAATTATGCCCTATATTTTATGAATCTTTGTGACCTACTCTAAGCTCTGTATATCTTCGGCATTTCTTTGATTTTGACTGAAACGTTTGTACTTTCAGGTACATATTTGCTGAAGAGATCCAAATTTGTCCCAAGACACCAAAGATGCCTATTCTCATATCACGAGTTGGGGTTGTTATTTCTAAACTGGACACACCGGTGGACCAACCAATCTTGTTCTACTGTAGGCGGGAAAAACCAGAGAACTGTTCCATTAAATTTTCTATGGAAAAGTCAGACGAGATCGTCAGCGACATCTTTCTGATTAGAGTGAATGATAATTTGCACAAGGTGAAACTTCAAATAAAGATTCCATTGTATGCCAAGATTTCTAACAAAGAGGAAATAATTGTGAAGTTTCCGGATGAGGCAGCGAAAGAATGTGAAGAAACAGAGGAACATGGCGATGTAAGTGTCCGATTTGTTTCTGTTCTGGATCTGTGCTTCACGTATCGTTTTCAATATATTGCAATCAAGTTTTGATATTTACGTGTAGACCTTTCCAGTAGACAGTTCTTCCATATTTACCTCCCCCTGGCTGCTACTTGTCTCTAAATGCGTCCGCCATTAAGGTACAGATTATAATTACTGATTCTATATATGCCTGACACGAGAAAGACTGAATAAAAGAGGATACGCCGCAAACACTTCCATATTCCTTTATTGCTTTAAATCAAAATTGAAGTGAACAAAGAGAAAACAACGACAATAACAACAACAGTAACAAAATACACATTAATCAGGACAATTGGTTCACAAAATTAAGGTCCTTATTTCTAAAAAAAATATCTCGCATGACAATTGGGATATTACTGTCCATTTAATTTATATGAAGTAATAAATTTCATTTAAAAGAAGTCAAATTTGAATTTACAGAGGAATTCTACCAAGGACTATATTGAATAAGGGCCGTTTTCTGCCTCCTCTTCAAATTTCTTCGTATGATGTTTTTATAAGTATGAGGTGGTTTGATTTAATTTTTGACACAAGTTTTGTGACCACATGCTGGTTGCCATGGAAACCTTCTGTTAAGAAAATATCAAAGAAGATATGCACATTTTTAATTTTTTTCCATGCATTTCTCATTGACTGTCTTTCCATAAACTATTCACTAAATTTAAAATGACAGTATGTATTTTGATTATTTGTCTGGTATGAAGTTGCATAAAACAAGGTTTTAACTTGTTAAAAAAGGACCAGAAATAAATCCGAGTAACGCATGATGAATAAATCTAGCTTACAACTCAATATGAAACTGTTTTTAAGTTCCGTTGTAATAATAAGACAGTCACTGATAACATCAAAAAGTGTGTGCGTTTGAAACATTGTTTATTATTGTTGGCTGATATGCTTGATTATGAGGCCTAGAGGCTTCTGGTATCTCTTATTCACCGAAAATATTGGTGTTCGTCACCTTGTTCCTGGAATGAAAGATGTTCTTTTACAACAGTTTTCCTTAATTTCGTGGCAACACGTACGCAAACAGGCACACACAGACACACACAGACACACACACACACACACACACACACACACACACACACTGTCTAACACAAGACCTTAGCCTCTGAACAATTCAAAACCTGGTTGAATCACGTGGGCTTATTTTGTCTTCCTTGTCCAAAACTTATCTATACCTGTCTAGTTTTAAATCGGATAGCGTGAGCATACGTATTTGTTCATTTTAATACGTCGCGTTTCCTTGTTTACGAAGCAATGTGTTATCTCGTACTGAAGATCTATGTGTACCACAAATCGTTTCTACCTTATAAAGGTGAGCGCAAAAGAAGATAAGAAAAGACAGAAACACTAGCTTTACGTTAATTATTCTTTGTATATTTAATTTTGAATACATATGGTTAGAATAATTTATAATGTTATAAATTATATCTGTTAAAGTTTTATTTAGTGGAACAGTCGAACACATTCCACATATTAATCTATAGAATTAGAAGAGCAAATATCACACGCTATATGACTCAACCGTTATTGATATAATAATAGTTTCAGATACAGCGCTGAAATTAATTATTTGTTTGTACTTTTACTCAAAACTGCCTATTTGGCGGGACTGGAGTAACGTATCAAACATAGTTCAAGGATTTGTATCTGAATAGTATGACGAGACTGAACAACAATTCAGTTTTATAGCCTTTTGAACTGATAATATTAGAGATTACTCTTGGATACTACCTTGCTAAAATATGATTGCAATTATTGCATACCTAAATTCCTTGCTCCGTATTCTTGAAATTTGTTTAAGCAAAACTCAAACTCAAGCTCAAAATCAGAAAGCATAAGTGTATTATAACTTTTATTAAAATGAAGTTAGATTAGTAGAACTTGCAGGAAATTCTGAACTTCGATTCCTCGATTGGCCTGCTAAATTTCGATTACGTTGATTTCCTTCACACATAATATGTGAGTTCGTTGTTTTGAGCTTATTCTTGAGTTTCTTGCATTACAAGTTTGGAAAACACGGGGACTTGTCTTCTTTGCTTCTCTGTGGCCAATATCTTATTAGAAAAGAAAGCCATTTTGATTTAGGTTTAATGTGGAACATTAAAAGAAGTCTAAGTCTGATCAATAAAATAAAATGAAACAAGTACTAGTATCCCAATACACGTAGCTTTATCAATCTCAGGTTGACATACTTGCCATGCGACAAAGTAATGCGACAGTTAAAAAATCTATAAATTGTTCACTTCAGAACCGAAACACATAATCTATATCACTTGAGAGATAAATACTGCACATTAGAGATCCACTTGTAATCTTTCACGTGCATCTAGTGTTGGTTTCCAGGAAGAAGGAGCATTTGAGGTCTGACTATAAGTAAACAGGTCTAAAGCCCCATTATAATGTGCAGAGTGCAAAACATTACCGATATACAACCCCACACCCATTTCATGGTGTCGACGTTACTGAAACATTCTTAATTGCGTGGATGAAACTTTAGAACTTGTCCAGAAACAAATCTTATTCTTCATTTTCGACAGCATTATTACACCTTTAAACTTAAAACCCTTGCAAAATGAGGTGATAAATAGCGCATATCACCTTTGTTTTATTACTACTGAGACAGAGAGAGAGAGAGACAGAGAGTCACAATATATATATAGATATGGATATACAGAACTGTGCTTCTATGATTAGAGGGGCATGACATTTACTTAAGATTATGTACTGTACAAGTGTCGTAGCTTTTTCACGACTGTTGGAAAGCTGAAATACCTATATTTATTAAAGATACATATTTTATCCAAACAGAGTTACATGTATTTTATTCATGCACCTATACGTAAATATCATGGCAGATACTGCGGGTTCAATTTAGCGTTTATCGAAGATATATATTCCCTGTTAGATACAGGGGCATCATTCCAATTAAAGGATTAACTTTGTAATAAAGATGTGGTTATTTTTGCTGTTGTTGGTTTTAAGGGCATCTATAACACATTATTACACATTATTGGCCATATCATGCCCGGGAAATGGGAGCTAAATGCCTTTCTGAAGGCCAAGGACACAACAAGGCTGGCTTGGGTGGGTATCGAGTGTTCGATATAGCCAATAATGTGCTAAAAGTGCCTTTAATACAAAACCAAAAAAATATTTAAAAAACATCTTCACTACTATTATCTAGTATTTGTCACATTCAAAAGGTTAGTAAATTAAACAAGAGAAAAAATACCTTTCCGAAAATCGAACCTTCTTCATCCATGTGGCTGCTGGACGCTTTACCAAAGTCTAGATTCAACGGTTATATTGACTTACACTGTCTAGCTTGAAGGTGACGTGTAGTTCTGTTCAACAATCCCTTTTTTAAACTGACCATTGTAATATATTTCCCTAAATTTTAAATTTTGTTTTCATAATTTTGGAGAAAATGAATTAGCCTATACACGTTTCCTATGCGGCAGAAACAGTGTATAATTTATATTACATTTGAAAACAATCCTTTTCTAGTGTACTCCACGGAAATACCATTGAGTGCAGGCCCATGTTTTTAAACGTTAATACTGTTAAACTGGAAGAAAGATCGACTGAATTAAATTCTCTTAAATTTTGTGTTTTGGATTTGACCTTACTCTATGGATAATAGTGTGTGTGTGTGTGTGTGTGTGTGAACAAATGCACTGAATTTTAAACGTTAAATCCTTTTTTATACCTTATCTGTAAGCAACAATAATCTATTTATATTCCTATTAGTTATGGTATCCATTATGTGAAAAACTGGCAATGTTCAGACACGTTAAACAATAAAATCTTGCGTATTATAGACGCCACTGGTCCCTCTCCAAAACATTGGGCCATGTACACAGGGCAAGCTAAAATGTTGACAGGATAAAAATGTAAGAAAGAAATGAATAAGATTGTTTAAAATATCTATTAGTTGTTTCTTCTGAATATTTTGAGTACAATACTGGTAGGAATAGAATAAAAGTCGGTACAAACTGCAGTACTATGTATATGCACGTAATGGACACGGAGGTAAGAACAGTGCGACAGCAAGAACATTCTAAATCTACGTAGACAGTAAAACTCGTGAATTTTTAGTTTTTAGGTATCAGCGCAGTCTTGCTTGGCGATGATATTTTGCAACACATGTTTTAACTTTACTTAGCAAATCTGATAAATTTTCATGGAAACTAGAAGTTGGACCACTGTGAGAAATTGTGCATTGTTGGTGTTCAGCAAGGAACAGTTTTGGACCAGACACTTTTAAGACCCCAAAACGAAAATTGCAGTATCTTTCTTAATAAAAGGAATTGTTCAAAGCAGTAAAACCAATCACCAGTATAAAATATTTTTCCTGAAAATCGGTTTTAAAAATAAAAATAATTGATGACTTACTTTTTTATATAGAATTTTAAATAAAGGTTTAAATATCGAAATTCAATTAAGATATAAATTAAAATGTCAGATAACCTAATAATTAAAAACTGCTAAATGTTTGACAGTAAAGTTGACCGATGAGAGTTTGGTCCCTTGGTAGTGAATCATGATAGTACGAGTGATTTTCGAAGCGAAATGCAATATAACTGTGAAAATATGTATAGGTGTACACAATAAAAAAAAAAAGACTGACAAGTGCTATGATCCAGATTTATCGTGTCAGATCCTCATCCAGATGTCACGAAAGATAATAGCACACTCAAACGTACCCATAGTGATTAAACCAGTTCAATGATTTATACCAATAATGAAAGCGTTGCAATCTAAACAGCAATAAGGTATCGAACCACTAATTATTTTACAGCCAGAGAACCAGTCTACTGGTGGGGGAATAACACAATAGAGTACTAAATATTTTGAGATGCACCCATTGGCTAGTAAATGGATTTTTTTTTACATTATACATTTGACAATAAAATATTTACTTTTATATTGATATCCTGTATTTAATTTCCTATCGACAAAATAGCATATGGGCTCTTAGTGTGAGGCTGTGTTATTGGGTGCAGACTGGGAAGTCCCCCTGTTTAGGAGCACGAGTCTAAAAAAAAACAATGCTGCCAAACACCGGTATTTCAAGGCAACAAACAATTTCTCTAATTCTAATGAATGGAAGCATGTGCGGTTTGTATGCCAACATAACGAAGCAATTATTACTATTTTTTCTTATATTAACATTAAGTTCTATGGGAACTGAATAAGTGGTCCAATCCCATAAAGGATAACCCTGTAATAGGAACATACAATTTTTGGAAGGCTTTATCTCTCTGAGATGAAGACCTCAGCAACGTCTTTCAAATACTATATCCCATGGCAGTGGTGTGAATTAATCTTGGTTATTTTGGCCAAACATGTGCTTCGGAGGCCTTGCTATCACCAACTGATTGCTTGGGAGTTTCCAAACTAATTCAACATGTCTGCCTTGTTCCTAATTCCAAGCCAGACGTGACTAGATATAGAGTATATTTCTTTATTATCAAAGATCACTAAGCTGAACAGTGGCGGCGTGAGGGTTCGAGGCGCCCTGGGGCAACGTTCTTTAGTGGAGCCCCTACCGAGGCACCCGGGGGCAATGCTCTTTTAGTAGCGCCCCTACTTTGCCACAGAGAACAGCTTTTATGTCAGTTGCTAACCTCCAACCCCAAATCCCCATCTACACCCCGGCAGGGGTGTATTGGGTAAGCAACTCGGCCCTGGACTTATCTGCCGGGACAGGCCCTGGGTTTTGCTCACACCAGTAAAACACCGGTAAAAACGGATTTTTTTTTTATGGCCCACCGGCCCACCGATGCGGTGGCCAACCGGGATTTGTCCCGGTATGCCCGATGGCTAGTACACCACTGCACCCCGGTTACAGCTAGAGAAAAGAAAGAAAAACTCCTGACGGCGTCCCCATCGCCGCGCGCAGGAAGGCAATTGACCCCTCTCGACCCCCTTTGTGCCGCCAATAAAGCTGCAGGTAAATTAAGTGACAAGTGCTAGATAGAGATATTTCAAAATGAAATTAAATATACAGGCATAGGAAAACCTGAAGTTTAGATAGAGACACTCAGAAACGTAAAGCAGAGAAAATTGTATTAAAGTATCTATTCATGCTCAAAATATATCAAGCTTCCAGAAGTATATTTGCTGAAATCTCTTTAATCATATGAAGATTAAATAAGTAATGAGAAACACTAGAGATTATAAAGTATAAGATGGTGTTTGTGGGGGAGGGGGTTAATTATTTTGATATTTAACAGTATACAGGGAGTTTGAGTGGCACAATAGTAAATTAAAAGATATTGCTACAAGGAAGCTAATTCAGTATATCAATGCACTTTCTGGATATTTAAAGTGCATACAGCCTAATCAGTGCATGTAAAATTACATATAAGTGCAATTGGGTTATATAACCTCAACGAAATTTTGAAGAAATTATATCACACCACCATCACCTCGGGGTTTAAGTACGTGAATCTCGATATGAAGATTTCAAAATGACATTAAGTGTACAGCCCAAGAAAAAAGATTAAAATTTACGTAGTGACATTCAGAAATGTGGTGCAGTGTACGTGTATTAAAAGGACTGTACATCCACAAAATATACAAGTTTTCCAGCAGTATGTTTGCCAGAGTATCTTATACTATGTAAAGGTTAAATAACTAATGAGGCACAGCAGTTATCTTAACTTTCCGGGCGATGGAGGAGGGGGAGGAGGTTAATCATTTTTCCAACAATTGGTATGTAGCAGTATTTGAGGAGGCTGGGTGGACCAAGTCCTAAAATGGAAGATATATTACCATAAGTAAGCTAATTCAATATGGAAATAATTGATATATTACAATAAGTAAGCTAATTCAATATGGAAATAATTGATATATTACCATAAGTAAGCTAATTCAATATGCAAATAATTGTTTGGATATTTCAAGTATATATAGCCCATTCTGTGCCTGACAGACCAGCTATAGGTAAAGTTAGATCTTATATTCTCAACTAAATGTGCAGATATAAACTGTTTTGATCCCTAAAAAATTCTAAACAAGGTTGGATTTTTTACATATTGGACATGCAACCATATACTTATTAGAATCAATTTCACAAAGTTAATTTAAATGATCTTTTTGAACTTTTCATGTGTATATTAAAAAGAGTCTCAATTGTCAGTCAACAATTATTAAGTTCATTAGAATGTAGTATAAGCTTCTACTACGATGCTGCACTCTGTCAGCCAGAGTCTCAACCAAAATTAATAACAGACGTAAAAGTTAATGAGGACAGGGGAAAAGTACATTTTATCCCTTTGACTATATATTTCTTTTCAGATTTCTTATTTTCCGTCAGTTTAAAATGGCGAAGTAGACAGACTGAGTGGGCTGTACTATAAAGTCTTCATCTCTATCCTCTCATTAAGTACCACGAAACTATGCTTATGCACATTTATTGTAAGCTATATAAGCAGGTATGTGTTACTAATATATCACACCATAATAAGAGCAGAAAGGAATGCTCGGACCTATAATAAATATTATAAATCACCTGCAGGCACACTATCAACTAGAATGATGTATTGATGTTTTCTTTTAGTAAAAATCCTTACTTTAAAGTGAGGAAATATTGAAAATGAGGCTATGAGAAGAAATACAAAAACTGTGACTTTACTTCATATTGATACGACTTATATTACCCAAACTCTCAATAATTCAAAGTTGAACCATTTTAATTTTTTCAATTAACATGTTAAAAATTTTTATTTAATTTTCCTCAAAATTTAAAAGACACAATTTAAATTTTTTTCATGACATATAAAAGAAGTTTGGGAATTGTCAGGCTTGTGACCTCAAAAGAATAATCAAAATAAGAGATATGAAGGTCATGTACTCTCTCTCCCCCTCCCGTTTTTGTAGAAACCCCCAACAAAACTCAGTGCACAGTTAATGTTCCTATATATTCTCTACGTTTGCTTTACAGTATTGCATTGTACAATGTGTCCAAATCCAAATAAATCATATGGTAATCAGAAGAATCTTCCTAGACAAACTTACAGTAAAGTTATTGCCACAGATTATTCATCAATTTTTGGAGAGGCTGAACTGTAAACAAAGCAACGTGCCATTGTTCAAAGATTTTCATGCAGGGACAACATCATTGTCTAATTACTAGCTGTGCACTGTAGCCATAATACACGTAAAGAATCTCAACATAGTCCTCATATTGTAAAGAATAAACCATTAGAATTAAATCAGTACTAGGAATGCCTAAGTCTAAGCCAAGGATAACCACTAAAAACGAGAGGTAAAATACTCTAAAAGTAGTTAGGGACTACATTCGTGGGTACTGGACAAGAAGAACCGTAATTTCTGAATGTCGAGTGATAGGAATATGGTCCCGCGTCTTAAACCGTACTGTGAAGTCTATACGTCTACAACTCTATTATGGTCCATGTTCACGTGGGAGGGTTTATTTCGACTGAAAATGGTGTCATTTAACAGACAAAGGGTCAGTTTCTTCAAATGTCTCTTCAGCACATTTGATTTTGTTCGATACACAACTTCCTTCCTTACACTTAAAAGCGTTGTTAAATTATTATATTATGTCAGCCTTTAAGCCACAATTTCAAAAGGAAAGTTTCATTCTAGGTTCCTGCATGTACCAAAGTACCGATGTCTGATTTTACATCTGTTCATGCTTTTCTGAGTTGCCATTCGTAAACTAAGAAGTATATCTTTCGGACACTGGCATATTATATCGCGTATTGCTGCGCTCCAAAACTAAAGTGCTTTCCCATATCCTTCTAATCCAAAACCGACAACAATTGCCACTTCATTTTTGTACAAGTGAAAGGATAAATTATTCTTACTTTATTTTACTGTCGGAAAAAACGCAACCACTTTCAATGACCACTACAGTAAGCCAAAGGCACAATTTACGTAACTGCTTATTTTCTTAAGCCAAACAGTAAAGTCAATTTCACTGCATCTTATAGGCAAGGGTCAATTACTTATATTTATTTTCATTAGATTCCAAAATTTCTATCTATAATTGGAGTGTCGTCTAGCCAAAATAGGACAACAAACACGAATGTGATGTGCTTTGAAGAAAAGTAAAAAAAAAAACGGAGTGCACTAAACTATCATCATCAAAGCTACGATCACATTTGGACTTCATTTATTGATCCAATAAACAAATTTCTGAGTTAATACGAATTCTCTTCAGGCTGGCCTCTTCAGTCTACTAGCGTATATGTTGATCTCGCTCATACACGTTTACCTATACAAAAACCAGTTGGCAGCCTACTCTTGGTATTCTCTTTTGATCTCGATCAAGCACAATCTCAAAAGGATGGATTTTTATTTTACAAGTGAACAAAGTTTGTCTCGCTGGTGGTGTCGATAGCAGCCGTGTTGGCTGTATAACAACTAAGCGCTAAATCAACTTCTAATACTACTAAACTGACCGGCTTAACTGGGAAGACTGCAATTTTGAAGTTGAGCTAACCAGCTGCACTGATCTCGCGTATGGTAGCACATTTCTAAACCTATTTGATGTGACCAAGTCTCAAACGTAGTCCTTTCATGTTCGCAGCGAAATAACAATGTATGGGCAGAAAGCAATATCATTTCCGTTCTGCTTCCTGTCATTGTTGCGGCCGATAATAATAATAATAATAATAATAATAATAATAAATAATAATAATAATAAAAATCCAATTATTATTATTATTATTATTATTATTATTATTCACCACGCTAGATTACATACTGCCCACTACAACTCGACATGAATCCAGGTTCTAACAAGGAACTGATGGTCCTGGCACGTCCCAAAAAGGAAGAATACACTGTTGGCGCTGAAGGGTCCAGCATCCATTCCAAAATGGAAAAGAGTTTCATCATTGAGATACCACCTGGTACTTTTGACGCCTCCACAAAAATCACAATGAAGGTAAGATGATGGGATATGGATGATGATGACGACGATGGCGATGATGAAATTGATGATGATCTTGGTGCTAATGACGGCAGCGACGACGATTGCGACGATGACAAAGACGATATTGACTTTAGTTTTGTTTCCTCAATTTCCCTCCTTCTCGTCCTTTTCCATTTTCTTCTTCATCGGAAGTCAATTGATGGAGTCTGCTAAAACTTTAAATGGTGAGTTTCTTCACCAAAATGTGTAAATATCTAGGACGTGTCGGTTGACATCATGATGCAAAAATTATAGCTAATATCCCTGTATAGATGATTGACATTGGTAAGTAACCTATCGGGTGTCAAGCGTAATAAGTCAATCACATTTTCAGGTTACGAACAAGGTCAACCAGTCAAAAATATGAGGCAATTTTCCTCAGCTGTAGCTAAGATCAGGACTAAACATAGGTAACATATGTTCCCTTATATAGTGGAGAGTACGTTTTAAATTCGATCTTCAGCGTCAATCCTCATTCTCTTCTTCATTAATATTGGGATTATATATATATATATATATATATATATATATATATATATATATATATATATATATATATATATATATATTAGACAATGCATCCCAAAGCTGTGGGGTTTTTTTCTTCTTCATTTTTAATACTTATGATTGTAATTCGGATCCGATGCAAAGCACAGCAAAGGAGTTTACAGAGGACGCCAAGGCCTTAAATACATGTTTTTCAGAATCGGATCATAGACGTGAGCGAAATGGGAATGTATGTCATTTCTCTAATTTTATACTTTACACTGTCCCTTAATAAGTCCCGCACCGCCAATTTGCATTATAAAGCCAAATCGTAATGTACTGAGAGAGAGAGAGAGAGAGAGAGAGAGAAAGAGAGAAAGAGAGAGAGCGAATCTCGCAACAAAATATTTGAGCCATTGTTTATTCTCAGAGTTGTCATAGTTGTGAGCATCAGTGGTCAGAGAAATCGATTTGCAAAAGATATGCATGTTTTCCTGTGTATACCCAAACCAGTTCTCCTTCCTTCAATTCCTTTACCTCTGGAAATCTACTGTCAGTCTTAGCGTTTTTGTTGCTTATTGATTGCTCTTTTCTCGTTCGAAATGCACTATAGACATTGCAATAGCTGTCAAAAAGTCATCTATTGTCCGGCTGGCACCGGCTATCAAATTTTCAAAATGACTGGTCCTCTCGTCTGTTGAAGATGTTGAAATCAGACTTTACATTCCTCAGTTCGTTAATAGCTAAATACATGACAGGCTATATAATGAAATTATTAATGCTATCTTTTATTGTTACACACTCAATGATACACACACGCGCATATATCTGGAGAGAGAGAGAGAGAGAGAGAGAGAGAGAGAGAGAGAGAGAGAGAATTCTCAAAACCAGGCACTGATGGGATAAAAAAAGTTTAGACCGTTTAATGGAGTCGGCCAGTATAAAGAGGTTTAATCAGTATTGCACCCCTTATTGGAGCCAAAATTTGTGGCCAGTCTAGACAGGAAGCCAGGTTAAAGAGGAACTGGTTATATATTGTATTCATCTATTGTGTAGGTATATGAAACAAACGAAAGTCAACAGTTGGCTGAAGAGGGTACGAAAATGCCAGGTAAGAATGCTGACAAGGGCAGATCTGCAAATCCAGTTCTTTTGACGGATATATTTCAAATTTCCACCCAGGGAAACCAACCCACCAAAAAGGTCACAGTACAGATACCGTTCCTCGAGGTGAGAACAATGGAAATAACTTCATGATATCATAACAAAAGACATAATCTACTAATTCCTTTCATTTTCTGTTGTTGTCTTTTAATGTTTTTATTACTAAAATGATTTCATCCTCACGTCAATCCTGAAGCTTGCCTGTCCTCTTGTTCCATTTAATAAATTTTGCTTATGTGAAAACAAATCTTCTAAAAGGAAGTTAATTTAGAATTTGTAAGTGACATCAACGCCATCTATCACACACAGAGAAGAGTGATGGGTGAGGTCCTTTTGAAGTGAAAAGTTATATTTCTATTTTTCGTTAATGGCACAGTAATCTTCTAGAACGTATACGAAGCGCTCTCAATGTCTCAGATGTAAAAGTAAAACGAAAATATTGACAATAATCTTTCTTCAAATAACGCCGTGTCTTTTTTGCAATAAGTGTTTCCAAATAAGGTAAATATTGCTGGAATAAATATAAGAAATTCCTTAAATATAATAAATGATCAAAATGGCGGTTTGATCATACTATTGTCTTTTCTTGCGTGAACGAGATATGTATAGTCACGTAAAGAACGTACAAGCAAAAATTGTCTGCGAGGCTATTCTGTTCCATCAGAACCCAAAATGTTACCAGGATTTTTCTTGTCTTTGTTTTGTTCGTTTTCTCCTTCATTGATGTAATGTAATGCACAAACTTTTAGTAGTTCAGCGCTTTCTTATTGCATATATGGATGCAATTAAATACGTTTATATGATGTAATTGTAATGAGCTCAGCAGATAATTGTGCAACATGTAGTAACAGTAATGCAAAGATCAAATATATTAAATATTCTCACCGTCTATAATTAGATCTTTTTTGTGTGTTTGTTGTCGTTTAGCATCGTGCCGAAAGTCTTCTCTGTTGCTGAATATTTTGATTGTGTTTCAAAAACGCCAGAGACATATGTAATAGTCCCCATCTGTTCATCCATCTGTTACATCCGCTCCTAATACAAAGTTGTGCAGAGTGAGATATTCAATATCTTCAATCGTGTATCTGCATACTTAGAAATAATGTACCAGAATGGTATTATTTGGGCTTCTCAGCTCAATCGGAGCGCAGAGAAATGTTGAAAAGAGGGAGGATGATTTCCGACTCTTAAGTATATCTTGAGTATCCCCCATTCCCATCCCAAGTCCTAAACATAAGTTCGTGAGATGCGTATTTGGGGATATTTTCATACCCTTCATTTGACCCACCGTTTATCGGTTCATTAAGTCTTGATCTGCAGCATCGGTCATGTTTGCTGGCTAAGGATGGACTTGGTTGGACAGCATATGTCTATTCAAATAGGATACCATTGGCTATATTTTAAAAATCTTAATTGGTTCACTATAGATTAGAGTCTTTCTATGAGTCAGGTAAGTGAATGTATTTGTTTGAGCCGCATTATCAATACCCGACTTATTTTCAACAGGACAAGATCAAGAGGAGTGACGAAATTGTCATTGTGGCAGCAGATGAGAATAAGCTCGTGGACGAAAAATCCCTTGAAATCATCCCAACAAAACCTAAGCGTCAAAAAGGAAACATTATTTTCGAGGTTGAACATTTAAGCATGTAAGTAGTTTTCTCTTCATCCCGAAATGTATATATTTGCATATATAGAAAAGGAATCTTTAGTCCCACACCCACCCCCACCCCCAAAAAAGCATGCTCAATGGCATTCAAAAACAATGCTTCTAACACTGACACCAGCACACAATCCAGCATGGATAAAAAGTTATTAGACCTAAGATTTTGGTCTTAATAAGTTCTACGTGTATAAGTGTATAGTTCTTTCATACATCTTCGCTCAGTAGTTTAAAGATAACTCTGCAAAATAGTACTATCTAGCAAGATAAAAACAAATTATGAAAAAAATTATTATAAAAAAGAAGTTGTATTCATTTGCTTCATCTGAAATAATCTTCCTCCTGGTATTTCGTATAATATTTTTTTTTTTTTTGTCTTGGAGGTCAAGCTTAGAAACACGACGGATATGAACATAATGCAAAAAATGACTCGGTAGGCAACACTACGTGATCTTTGGGTATAAATATGAACCTTTTATTTCCTTCTGGCAGCTATGTTGCAGTCCCGTCCTTCAATATCAAGACATCAAGCCGTCTCAAAGAGATCTTCAACCGGATCACTGCATCTAGAGACAGGAAAAAGCCGTGCGTTTTCTTCTGTATGATGCGAATAGTTCCGAGCGATGGGCATCTAGCGATAGTAGAATGTACTACATCGGAAAATAGCCCCAAAAGACGACAATTCTGGGGAGACCAGGGATATGTGGAACAAGAGATGGCTGAGTCTGAAACCTTTATGATGGAACCAAGACAGGATTTTCAGGTTGGCTCAAAGGGCACAGACACGTAATATATGTTCTCCAGAAATTCGAGCTTTGAAATATACACTGAGAGAGAGAGAGAGAGAGAGAGAGAGAACTGTCTGCCTATCTCAAATTTCAACGTAAAATATGCTATTCTCTCAAAATTTCAAAGAAAGATCTCCTAAATTTTGCTGTAAAAATTTATTTTGAAGTTTGCTATAAACAAAGCAACCTTTCGCCCCCAAAGATATAAAAAGACGTTCATTAACAAACTGTTTGCAGACCTTAGATAAAATACTTGTACCCCTATATGTCTAAGGGAAAGTCAACATAAGAATTCATAAATATGGTTAAAAACTGATTTGGTCATCAAACATGGTTCTGGTACCGTTGATTGTTCATGCCAAAGTTGATGAAAATCAATGCAGTGAGTTCGGGGTGAGCGTGGAGGTCGGGGTATTCTAAGCCATGATTGAGGGATCATTAACAAAACAAACATCCTTAGTTTCACACTTCCCCATGACCATATCACGAATGTATATGTGTCTATGCCACGGGGAAGCAGTCAAACCTCTTAGTAACAATGACTGGCGTATGGGCTACCTTTTCAATTTTTTCTTCTTTGTAAAATACCCATAACTTAAAAGCATACACGAACGATTTCTCAATATTATGAACGTGCACTACATTTTAGGTAATCTTCAGCGGGAACATCAAAGTGTTGGGTGATACTGGACACAGAAGACTTACTTTTCTGCCCAAAGGTACAAGTTTCCTAGCGTATCATACCGGTCTGAAAGAGGACCAAAAAGCCGCAGTAGGAGTGATACAAGTTCTTCGAATCCTACGAGAAGAAAACGATAGTCCAAAGACGGATGTGGACGTGACAAGTCTGCCAATCAAAGTAACAAATATAGGTAGGAATCAGCTGCTGATATTGTGTTTCTCAAAGCTGCATTTCCTTCGAAAGCCAAAATGAAACTTAAACATTGGCTTCGCTCGATGTAGTTTTTGCATACCATACATGGTAACCTTACCTCTAGAAATCAAATTAAATTCTCTCCCATGCACACTTTATTAACAGCATTATCAAATAGCAGCAAACGTTCTCCCTGTGTCTTCCAAAATGAGGATATTCCTCTGGTTATTTACGTCATTGCTTGAAAAATAATGTGTAATTGTTTGGCGTTGTTTTACGTCTTTGAAACTTAAAATCTTTTCCTCAAAAGACACAGTCATAGCAAAATATTACCTTATGAGGAACCACGAGATCTTTGTTTTGTATCACGCTCTGATGACATTGTCTGTCGTCATTCCATTATAATGTTCGATACTAGTATCCGTGTAGATCTTCCTTTGTTCTTGATTAAATTTAACATTCGTTATGGACATTGTTGCAAAACGTTCGTATACATATTATAAAGAGAAAGAATCGAATTCATTAGTATCTCTTCGGTTGTTTGTTCAATATTTGTTTTTCTTGGAGGAAGCACAGCTTTAAAAAAATACTGTTCATATTGCAACAAAAAGGGTATATGTGATATATAATTTAATTTGCTAAAAACAATAGATATCAGCCTATAGATTTAATGATTCACATATATTTCCTACAAAATGTTACTCTCAACAATTTATTTTATGTATTTTATGTATGACAAAGTAAATTCTACGCAAAACATCATCATCTATATGGCACCATTTGAATTACCACAAGTTTATAATCCAATATGTACAAATTGTAGCGCCAGAGGAAAAAAGTAATATTTCGGTAAAGTAAAAGATGGTTTCTGAAAATGATGCTCACTTTCTTTTATATACTTTTAAATGAATACAGAAGTTAGATTTATAGCGTTAATACTAAGCCTTCAACCGAAGTTACGCTTTTTGTGGCATTGAGCAATTTGTACACAAATCGAACTGTAAAAAATATCCCCAGAATAAAAATTACATTACTAATTGGACAAGACATTTATGTAGTTTCTCCAAAACATATACCTTCCGCTATGGACCTTTTAATTAACTCAGAAAGTATACAAACAAATTTTTAAATCAAGTGATCAATTGAATCATTTCGGCTCATACGATCAGCATAATGAGTGTTCTTTATTAATTTCATTTTACAGAGCCCCGGTTCATGATTCTAAAACCAGAAAGCTTGAAAGTTCTCGGCCAGGCATTGACAAGAACCCAAGGGAAGCATCTCGGGAATGAGTTGGGTCTTGACCCCGAAACTCTGAGAAGAATTCGGCTAGAAAGCCCCAACTCTGGTTATGCCAATTTCAAGATTATCGAAACGTGGATAAACATAACAACGGATTGGTGGAAAAACGTAAGCACGACAACCGAGTCCACTCTAATTAATGCACTCAATGCCATTGGCATGCAGCCGCTTGCAGATGTGCTAATCCGCGTTAAAGAAAAAGAACGGGTTCTTTGCGAAGAAGACTTTAGGGATTCGAAATCGTACAAGAATGTCAATACTATATAGCTGGTTATCTTCGTCGAGGGGCGGAAATTAATTCGGTGAAACTTTGATCAAAAACTAGCTTAAACGCAGGGAATGAAGTCCGACGACAGCAGAACGAAATATATAAACTGCAAAAAAGTTTGAAGATTGGAAGCGCTATATTTTGACACCGCCTGAGAACGCATTAGGTACATAAATGAGATTAAGTCGAGACTTCAAGTAAAAGGGTGCGATTTTGCCGAAATGAAAGTACTTTCATCTGATGATATTCTGAGGCATCATTGAATGGGACACCACGAAAACAACGGAGCCAATTATTGACCTTCTTACTGTCATCTACGTGATTATTCTATAAACATTAGCCTTTGGGGCTGGGGGGTTAATGAAAATTTTTGAAGATGGTTAGTTGGTAAATAAATATAAGGTTAAAGAGGCTTAGTTGACTGCAAACATGTCCAAAATCTCCTTTTTAAGTATTACTTTTTTGAATAAAAAATATATTTATATTGTATGCATTATTGCTTACCGCAATGGTCAACAAATCATATGGTTTTGCCTGCAATGATTATTCAGGGACTCCCCAGTAAACATTTGAACTGCATATTACATTGGTAACGTTGCATATGATAGAGTTAGCATCTGAGCAACTTGCTTAAATGTCTAGCTCCAGTCTCATCGGAGGAGAAATCCAATCCGACCCTATACGGTACATACAACAAATTAAATTTGATCAACTCCAGCGCACAATTATTCTGAGCACAATCGTTGTAAATAAACTCTAAGAATTAGTAAATGTAGACCAGTTGCAATGGGCCACGAGTGTAAGTTTTCAGACACCCTTGAAATCTGAAACCCAAGATGTTGACCATGTATTAAGACAGAAGTATACGTAAATCATTTAGATTCATATTGTAATAAGTAGACAACCAAAGCGTGGTAACTATGTCAAAGTGAGAGAGAAAAAAATAAAGCGGGAGTGGGAGGGTACAAAACACCGAACTTGTTTTTGTCATAACCGGCATAATTGTAATTTGATCCTCTCGAGTGCGTGTTCGTAGGATTCGATGGCATTTGACGTTGATGATTTACTCAGATTCAGATTTTTAAAACTATTTGGCAGAGATATTTTCAAAGAAAAGGTGAAAAAAATATCTTCTCTAAACGTATATAGATTTCTGGTTCAAAAGTATGTCATTTTAATTTGACATTGACTCGACCTTGTGCAACAATTATTATCCTATTTATTATGAATTATAATAGCGTAGTCAAATACTTCGTCCGACCAGTATCTAAAGAACAATTTTCTTCTGTCTTGTTGTTTGGTTGTGTTAAAGAGAAAAAGATAAATTTGCAATGGGTGTAAATATTATTATTGTAAACAGAAGATGGTACGATCTGTCTTCAGGATAAACAGGCTGCATTAATTTCTTCTGAATCTTAAATCATAAGACATTTAAAAAGTACAACCTGTACCTCCCTATTCTTCTTCAATAACGACGAAGTTTGCAATGAATACATTAAGGTCATGCATTTAGATTGCTTATGTTCTTGGTGTTCTCCGGATACATTTACAATGGACTCAACCCGTTGTGGTTGTTATTGTTATTGTAGTTTTATCTATCGGGACCTATAGACATACTTATTTTTATTTATTTTGATGATTTGAAGTTCCACGCGATTATGTCGATTTCTTTTCTGTTGATTTTCTCCATCTATTAAATGAGATAGAGTGTCCATCGTCCTTTTGAAATGTTGGAGATATAGTCATAGTATTTTAATCTCAACTTTTCTTGCTTTCAATAATGACTTTCGACCTTATGTAGAGGCATATGACATCATTCATTGTTATCATATAATAATGATGCATCGGTAAAAATGTTCATTTCATGTACTGTTACTCGTGCATATATATATATATATATATATATATATGTATAACTAACTATTAATATCACTTACTTTTGTCAGTATACTTGTTTGTAAGTGCATAGGTGCATGTACAATGTTATTACTGACAGAATTAGTAGTCGAAAGCATATATATATATATATATATATATATATATATATATATATATATATATATATATATATATATATATATATATATAGTCTTTTGGTTGTCCTTATCTGGTCACAATATTCAATTGTCTCCAAATTTGAATATCCAGACAAGTATGTGTGCCAACTGGTACTTCTTGGAATACTTCTGTATTCCATATTATTTTCTTTTTCTCTTGTTGTTTCGGTTTTGTTAAAAACAAAACTACAACCAACACACACACAATTTTGGGTTATACTTGCATACTTCACAAACAAGTACTTTGGAAGAATAATAACACATATGTTACTCAGAATATTTAACAGCGCATGGAGAAGACGTGCCGATACATTTGGGCCGCCGACCAGTACTATCGCTGGAAAAGGTGTGAGCATCACGTGATCTACAGGCGCACTGGCAGCTTATCGGACATTCAGTCCTAATGTATGTGACCAATCCGACTGTCACTATATATCATATGCAAGTTCAAATCTTCATTATCTTAAACATTTTTCAACCATTTTTCATATAATTTTCAGGATGTACCCAAAACGTAACAATAATTCACATGGAATAAGTGTCAACATAAAATACTTAGATTTTAAATGATGTTCTATGTTAATGATTAGAGACTGTAGTTATCTCTGCTCTGGTGATAGGTCAATTCACCAACAGAAAGGACATTGTTGATTTTATTAGAATGGATAATCCCTCTGGGGTGTTTTTTCTCCATCTGTATGGACTACCATGTGTGTCACATGTCTATAAAAAAAACTAATGACAACAATTAACACATTTTGAAATTTAAAAATTTTAAAAATTACATGATCGAGTCCGTACTTTTAAATTAACTCTAACTTTATTTTTTTTTAAGATTTATCCTGTACATATCACACCTTTTCACATTTATGAGCAGTCAAGGTTGAGAAACCAAAGTATATATATATATATATATATATATATATATATATATATATATATATATATATATATATATATATATATATATATATATATGTATGTATGTATAGGTATGTGTTCTTTCATATGGAGATACAAATGGTGTTTTGTGTGTGTGTATATCTATATATATATATATATATATATATATATATATATATATATATATATATATATATATATATATATATATATATATATATATATATATATGGGATCTGGATAAATGTTCGCCCATTAATTGAGGTGCATTATATTTCTGACTCCTAAATTGATATGTTCCATATCAAATATCGTAAAAGAAAGGAGCAGAATGGTTTTAACAAGAATGTTCGAGAATTTTCAAGGATACAATTTTAATTTGTGACCGTTCACTTACATTCAATTTGTTTAGCGCTATTTTGGTTTCCTGGTTATGGATGAGGCATACTCGCGTTGATAGAATGTAGATTTTGACTTAAATGCATATGCTCAGAATATTGCTTTTAATTTGATATTTGTGTTATGATCTTTCTGAACGTACTGATGTCGAATACATTTATTCATTCAAGAATGTTGTTCTTCCATGCATGAAGTCAGACTTTGCCCAGACGTAAGACACATGTCTACAGTTCTTATTTCTATGCATCTCGGTGATGTAAGAATAAAGAATATGCGCCATACATTGAACCGTAAGGGGAACCTTGTAGATACTCTTCCTGTCTTTTCTGTATCATAATTAAAAATTCTCCGTCAGCGAAAATAACTTTGTGGTAAAACAGCATGTAATGTGTCCTGACACTGCCACCAGTTGTGTATCATTTGTTACTTAAATTACAAAATATCTGATGACGTATTCACTGCATGTTGTCATGACCTATAATATATAGATCGTTTTGTTACGGCATTTACCGGCACTTCTAAGTTTGTCACAATATTTTGTATTTCACGCATATAAGAAATTATGCAGATTTGTTGTATCTCTATTCTATCCATTTGGCCCCATGCATTTGAGTACTTTTAAAACTAATTACACATATTTTCACTCATTATGTTTATAGAGATCCAAGACTTCCTGTTATTACATATGATATTGTATTCTCTCATATGGAGATAAAAATGGTGTTTTGTCTAAGAATATGATTAAAATAAACTACTTTTCTTTGCCTGCAGTGAACTATTTTAACTGTCTCCATTTATACATCTGTCTCTTTGTGTGCGTGTGTAATACCTACCTCTGCGCAATGATATGCACACATCCAATGTTCCGCTTTTTGACACTATAGTACTATTTTAATTGTTCACTGGAAACATGCAAGTCCAAGTATAAACTGAAGCCTCGCTGTCTCTGTGGTTAAGACGTTGGACTCGTGACCAAAAGGATGTGGGTTCGTAGATTCGCGGAGTACCAATTTTTGTGGATTTCGTGGTTGCATTAAGACACGAATTTAAACACCCAACAAATTGTGACGACAATAAGACCGACCTTCATCTTCAGAGACATAGCCAAAAAACTACAATCGATACCCATGACAAAACATTAATTTTGGCTACTTACGTTTATATCAAGTTTACGAATTTCTTTCACTGTATTAAACGGTAAAAATAGAGACATCTACATTAGTATGACTATATCATAACTGTTCGTTGGCTATTAAACGGTAAAAATAGAGACATCTACATTAGTATGACTATATCATAACTGTTCGTTGGCTATTAAACGGTAAAAATAGAGACATCTACATTAGTATGACTATATCATAACTGTTCGCTGGCTATAAAACGGTAAAAATAGAGACATCTACATTAGTATGAATATATCATAACTGTTCGCTGGCTATAAAACGGTAATAATAGAGACATCTACATTAGTATGACTATATCATAACTGTTCGCTGGCTATAAAACGGTAAGAATAGAGACATCTACATTAGTATGACTATATCATAACTGTTCGCTGGCTATAAAACGGTAAGAATAGAGACATCTACATTAGTATGACTATATCATAACTGTTCGCTGGCTATAAAACGGTAAGAATAGAGACATCTACATTAGTATGACTATATCATAACTGTTCACTGGCTATAAAACGGTAAGAATAGAGACATCTACATTAGTATGACTATATCATAACTGTTCGCTGGCTATAAAACGGTAAAAATAGAGACATCTACATTAGTATGACTATATCATAACTGTTCACTGGCTATAAAACGGTAAAAATAGAGACATCTACATTAGTATGACTATATCATAACTGTTCGCTGGCTATAAAACGGTAAAAATAGAGACATCTACATTAGTATGACTATATCATAACTGTTCGCTGGCTATAAAACGGTAAAAATAGAGACATCTACATTAGTATGACTATATCATAACTGTTCACTGGCTATAAAACGGTAAAAATAGAGACATCTACATTAGTATGACTATATCATAACTGTTCGTTGGATATAAAAAGGTCTATTCCAAAAGTCTAGTCGTCTCAAGATTGCAAGATTCTTGAACTTAATGTGCATGCTCTCCAGGATATGCTATTTGGCAGTACGAGGAGGCTCAAAACAATACTGCGAAACACCTGTTTTTCAGGGCTTAACAAATTTATCTAACTCTAATGAATGGAAGCACGTGTGGTTTGTACGCCAATCTAATTCATAAATTACTTTTTTCTTTTTATATACTAACATTAAGTTCCAAGGGAAATGAATTGGTCGTCCGATCCGTATAAAATATGTTGCAACTATTTAGTGTAAGTTGCAGAGTACGAATCAAGAAATGCAGTATATCCACCGCATACATGCTTAATATAAAAGATTTTTCCCACCAGCTTATGAACGAAAATATACATCTCTCTCTGTCTGTCTGTCTGTCTGTTTGTCTCTCTCATGGAAGTATTATGATGATATCGTCATGACGAGATTTTTCTATACCATACGTGATCACGACTACGTCTGGTTGGAATGTGTGGATATGATTATGTGGATATGATGACAAATTGGTATATCTATGTTGTCTTACTGATATATTGCCACAAATTTAGCAACCTAAATGTATAATTTGTTTCATGTCTACACAATCACATTAACAAATTGCAATCCGTAACTCGTCTAGTTGATGTAAAAGACATCGTGTTGATTATGTATGCAACACACACACACGCACCAACACACACACACACACACACACACATATATATGTGTGTGTGTATTCTCCGATCCTTTCCTGAATTATGGCATTATTTTGAAGCCCACAAATTAATTAGGGATACAAGTTTTAAAACAAAAACAACTTTATATAACGTCGGAAGTCTGGGTATTTTGAAAACACGAGCTATAACAGATTTTTTTTTACTTCCGCGATAGTTTCATTTGGTTTATGTTGAAAATATACGTTTATCGTATGATTAGCTTTACACCTGAATCCTTGAGTACTATTTCATCTGAACTCTTACACCGGGACATTTTCAGTTCTATCTTCATAACCTGCCACATAGTGCAACAATCTCTATCTGTCGCCCAATTCTTGATGAGAATTTCAAAAATGACTTAGTAGAGTTGTAACAGCATGATTTCAAATTTTAACGATAGGTATTTAAAAAATTTATTTCATTTTATATAATCATCCATTGTTTATTTGTTTGACTTACAATGATCGCCTTAATTCGATGCAGTGAACAACCGCATGTTTTCCGCTAGGTGCGCCATAATTTGGGAATAAAATTAAAGTTGCTATGCTTATATATTCTACAACAGTGTGTTGAATTATTTAAAGAGAACTGCTTCAATAATATGTTTAAAATATGAACATTATTTTTACGAAGACTATGGTCAGCACTTCAAAACATGGTTCTAAACCTGATTATTTAGTGTTCAGTCTGATAAAGGTCGAGTTTTCAACTGAAGTTTGAATGAATTTAAATGTTTCCTTTCAGACTCTTGTTTAATGTCTTTGGGGATCATGAACATTCAAATATGAGAGACAATAAATCAGGACTCTTAAGAAGGGTTTTTGTTTTTCTTTCATTAACAAATTCTTATACCTATGCTCTGTGAAGATGTGGTGGATTCACTTTGAATCTCAATCTCTCTATCTGGAAAGGACATACTATATTACTACATATTTCAAAAATACGACGTGAGTACACTTTGGATACGTGTTTCATGTACAAAACTGGGTCAGTGCGATCTGCTTTCCACGATATCTAATTTGATACTTTAAGGCATGTTACCGACAGCTTACAATTCCTGGGTTTCACTTCTTGACCTTGTGACATTTTGACCACCTCGTGAGGACCCAAGGGAGTTTTGGGTGCAGTCAGCTGTGAAAACAAATTGTATCGCACTATTTTACATTAAAGGGGAAATGCTGCACCAGGTTTTGTGACTTTTTGTCTACAATTATAGAAGGAGATCGCATGGGGGATGAAAGAACAGATGGACAGACGGAGGCATTTGCAGAATACAGTGATGCTCCAAGATGCTCAAACAGATGCTCTGGCTTTTTCGGGGGGGGGTCTAAAGGGGATGGGGTGGGCTGGGTGTATTTAAGAACAGTATCTATGGACAGACCCATTTTAGTTTGTTTAACAAGCATGCGTGTGATAAATAACGTTCAGTGAATAAATAACACAGTTATTTATCTTCTTTAGTCGCACAGCGGTAGCAATTGTTTGCTACGACAATGCTACTACGTCGTATGCATTATAACTGTATATAAAAGCAGAGATATTACCACCGAATACCGAAAATGCCATGTCCGTCATCGCACCACCTCGCCAAGAGCTGTTGGTAAAACTATCCTAACAAATATATAATCGATGAAAGTATCTCAATGTTCAATAGCGAAAGAGTCACTCAGTACGCGCTTGATTATATCGGTTGATTTAGAAATCTGTCTTTGGTTAATTACACAAAAATCAATAAAAAGCGCTTACAATATTACAGTGCTCGAAATTCCTATGAAACATTCATAGCCAAAGGGCAACCTACTTTAAAATCTTAGTGACCATTTTAAATGTTAGGACCCTAAGCTCTAATAATTTTGTCAACAATTAACATCAAGAACATAAATCGGTTAAGTGGGAAATTAATGGTAGAAGGTCACAAAAAGTAAAGGCTTTAATTAGGGAATAATTACAAAAAGACATAAGGTAATTTTTAATAGCATATGTATATTTCGATTTCTCTGACAGTACTGTCAACAGTCATCATTTGCTTCCACCTTAAGCCAGCCACTGAAATTCGTTTGTTGGACTTATATACATCATCTCTCTAGGTATTGCTTGCCTTGATGGGCCTTTATTTTCTTCTGGTGATAGTTTGTTTTAATAAAGTCTTAGCCAAGTCTGTAGTTTTGCAGATCTGTGCCATTAGCTGAAGTTGATTGCAAAGGTTATGTATTATATTGGTCACTTAAAGGTCACGTGGTACACATGTCACATGTAAAGATGGTGATATTATATAAAAAATAATAGTCTCACAAAAGAAATGCATCATCCTGTGAACTAAACTGCACATGACAGACATTTTAAGCGTAACATTTGGTATACACTCTTTAGCAGAAAGTGCAGCTGTAATTTTCTTGTTCATGCATTGATTCTTCTAGTTATTTGTTTGTCAAATGTTGGTATTCATGTATTTCCTTCTCTTTTTCAAAGTGAAGAATAAAGTTCTCCCATGAAGTTTAAAATGAGGCTTAATTAATTTACGTTTCAACTATGTTAAAATTGTGTTTATCAAAATCTTGGTATTCATCCACTAAAACTGCAGATACAGAAGTTGGAAAACCTTCTGTTGACAGGTTCGAACAAGGTAAAATTGGCTCAATATTTTTCATAACTATTGTATTCATCATCATCTTTCTCGTTAAGTACATCAACATTTTCAAACTCTCCACCACTACTTTCAGCCATTAATATACTATTTAAATAGATCAAATATAACCCGAAAACGATTTTGGCTTTACGCCAAAACAAGTTCTTAAAACCATGCATTAACACGATGAACACATAACTTAACAACAAATAGATCCTGTGAAATCTCTTAAAAATCCTAAATGTAGCTGTCTATTTCTTTGGGAGTAAAACTATCAAGTGCAGTACCATTTTATTGTACACTGCCATTAGCTCTACCACCCACAGACAAATGCAATAATTTCAGGTTGATAAAGATCAACATAATTAATATTGATCTGGTTAAAGAGATCAAACATTAGATAGGTGTCAGAAAAAAGTACAAAACAGCATACAAATCTTTTAACTGTGTACAGGTTAGCAAGACGGTATATCAGGTTGAACGGCTGTTGCAGCTGTTGGTTAAGGAGTTACAGGAATACCAACAAGATTTCATTTTAGCGGGGTTTGGTACAAATTTGCATCAAAAACTTTCAGAAAAAAATGTTATTTACAAAAAAAGTTTCAAAACACGATGAGACAGTAACTTCTGTAATAAGTAACTTGAACAGTATGATATGGTGACTAAAGTAATAAGCAATAATGAAATAAGACAAGAGGAATTTAATCTGATATTTACCTAGTACAAGAGATGAAGGGAGATAAAGAATGCTACAGGGAAGAAAGTTACCAGCACAGAAAGCTAAGATAATAAAGCGATAAAAACGACGCCTTAAAGGATGCATATATTACAAAAGAGAAACAATTTAAGAGAAGTTTACAACAAACAGGACATTTTCTAATAACGTAAGTAACAACACCAACAAAGGATTAACTCTTGGCTGTATAATTTTTCCTATGCAAATGGAAAGGTATATTACCAAAAAAGGAAACCTGAAAGATATATATTTTACAAAAAGAATTGATAACAGGAATATTGTTATATTGTAATATTTAATTTATAATGTGTCCATGGGGTAAGTTGTACTTTAGTGGTCATTTTGTAAACAACTCATTTACAGCATTTGAGTTCACTGTAATTTTCCATCAGAGTTACTCATATTCTAGAATATTCTGTCAGGTGACTTGTATTTATATTTTAGAGCACTTGGATACAAGATTTCATTCCTATACCAAACTTCATGTTATAAAGATCAGTCTGTTAAGGAATTTATTTTAGTATTCAGATGTTACAGTTGTGAAAATCAGAGCAAATTCAGAGAGAGGAAATATTGTTTTGAAATATTCATTGGAATTACTAAAAGTGCTCATTCTCATTTTGGCTTAATACTTGACTTTACGATTTGTGTGAATTCATTCAAAGATTATGGATTACATCATTGAGGCATATCAAGACAGTCAAGACTACTAGCACATCAAGACATTCAAGGATACTGGAATTCGTTCGGAACATTCTATATTTAGGACATATGATTAGGACACTTATCATTATTTGATTATTTGGACTTTAATTCACGTTATTGTAAGTGTCTTTTCAATTATTCATTTAATTGTCTAGAAATAAATTACTTGTTGATTTTACTTACATTGTTGGTTTCACTTTCTTTCTGTTACATTATTATAAGACCTCGAGTCATAACAAGTAATAAGTCCATTTAATTACAAAGAATAGATTTCATTATTGGTTACCAAAGTACTTCCAATTAAACTAAAAGCACCATATTGCGTTGCAGCCGATTTGAAACCCCTCACGTTGCTGTTCTACCAGTTATGATGTATAAACAGTATTTAATAAATTTGACAGATTCTCAATGATTTACATTATGCCGTAATCTGCATCGACATTGGTCTTTTCTCTTGCTGAAAAATGAATTTTTGGAGAAGGTTGGAAAGTTGGAAGATAAATTCGCACAGAAAACGCGAATTCGTAATACTAACTGATGCAATAGCTGGAATCTTACGTATTGGAGTCCGTGGTGAATTTCCATAACTATTCCAAGAAGAAGGGGAAATAATACAATTAAAACCTTAATATAATGTTTTTACTTTTTTACTGAACGGCGCAGGGAATCAGGTGAGTATTTATTCTAATAATCAGTGTCGTAAAGACAAAATCCACGTGAAACAGTAGAGTAAATTAAATACCCAACTTAAGATGTGTTAATTTGTGTATGCATGAACGTCATAACAGTAAAGAGAGATAGATATTTAGCTTAATGTAAATGTAATGCACTACATAGAAAATTGTCATGTCATAAAGCTTCAACATGCGCATTGTTCCAAAATCTACAACTAGAGACAATTTAACAACGCTGAAAAAACTCAGTTATGGTAAACTTATTTAAGAATTTGTTCTAGATAATTTTGAATATTTCGAAGGACTATCTGAAGGTAAAATATCAGGACAATATCTGTCACGTCTAATCATCCTTTGAGATTCGTGGCATAGATCCGCTGTCAGGACTTCCTTAAAATTGCAGACAATCTATAATCTTTTGATCATTGTGGATCATCGTAAATTTATCAATGGTAATCTAAAATTGTTCTGTACTCTAAACTGCATTTCACAGACGTTTAAACCCCTTAGGAATAGGTTATCAATCATGTAGATAAACTTTATTTTCTTTAATTTCCACTTGATCAAGGACTATATCTGGTGGTAAGCTATAAAGACATTGGTCATGTTTCTTGCTGATAATCGATTTTTACATGATGTGGTGGAAAGCTGTTGAAAAAGTGAATTCATCATATCTCAAAGTGATGACATTGCAGTAACCTTGCGTTTTGGAATGGCGGGCAGATATGCATATGAGCTGAAGAAACAAGAACATTTTTTGTCTTAACCTTTTCGAAACGTTCCTGTATTGAACAATTAAAGTAGGGCCTGTATTCAGTCTAATTTTTTATTTTGTAACTAAATACGCCTCAGAGACAATATTGTTAATTACTATTCAACTTCACAGTTTTAGATAAACAACACACCGTTCGATCCACTTTATTCGTGACAGGACCCATATTTTTTTCTTCATCTTTTTATTGACAATTAACATTAGTTTCATCTATGATAAGCTCATTACTTGATACTGGATGTACTTCAATAGAAGCTTATTTACACGAAGAAGCTTATAGTCATGTCCTTAACGAATGGATTTTCCATCCAGATGTAAAGTATAATATGCAACGACACACTACTTTATGTAAAGTAACAAAGACCAATCTCTTAGGTGACATAAATTTACAGTTTGAACCTTTCACACTGATAAATTTGCAATATTCTAAATGATATTCCATACATCTCCAATAAATTTGGTAGTTTTAATTCACCAAAGTAGTATCTATGATATATCTCGTGCCATGTGTGGGCATTTGCTCAAGGATAAAGAAATACAGTTAAACCCGCTCTGTGGATTATCTGCATATAATGTCCACCAGTGTATAAAGACATAGTTCCATTGATCTGATATACATAAACAAATGTATTTGTACCTGTATATAAAGTCCACGTGCTCAAAAAGACCACTTTTATAACATGGTCGACCGTAAAATATTGTACCTACGTCGTAGACTCTCCAGGTTGAATTTACACTTGAATGTACTCTCTAGTGAACTGTATATAGAACAAAATTATAACGCCGTGTACTTAGTAAGGCCCAGACGTGTGAAATATTAGACTAAATTTAACCCAACACCGACGAGCCATAGAGTTAAGTTATTTAAACAAAGACATTTGCCACTAACCAACAATGCCAATATTAATATTCTAATTGGTCAACCAGACTGTCTGCAATTAATATGCATATATTAAGATTTTCTTGAACTAGCAGACTTATTAGGTGGATATCGCCGATTACAGTATTTCGGCGACTGCTGACATCGTTAAACACTTGACTTCTCCACAAAGATAAACTGTTTATTGTTTCAAAAATAATATAGGAGAAATATCCTTAGTAATAACATCTGCTCTGAGAAGGATAATACAAATCATGTAAAACAAATGATCTTATGAAGAAAGCGTCGAATTAACGTTTCGTCAAATGAAATGGCATCTGCGAATATAGTCGTGACACATGTTAGACAATGGTTCGATAATTAAGTAGAATCTAAAGCCAAAGCCTCTGCACTGACATGACGCAGAAGACACGGTCCTCTTCGATAATGACATTGATAAGAATTAAATCACGAATTGTTGCCTGATTTAGATTCCGTATTCCAAAAGACATAATGGATTTTAAATCAAAAATAGAGGCATTATACAACTCTGTTTAACTCTTTTATTACTTAAATGTTATGCACTTTTTGGCAATCTAATGGAACTGTCCCTCAAATGCAAGAAAAACGAATACACAAATTTAAAGATAACGCCATACGCTTTTAAATGCGAGTGGTAATGGTCACACCTCGTTTTATTAGCTAATTTTAAACAGCTTCATGGAAGCCTTGAGATATCAGTGTTACATATCACGCAAAGGTTCAATAAAAATATCTAAAGTGTAGCATATTATATATTGTTTTCTACATTGTAATATGTATATTTCTTCTAAGTTGAATGTGCTGGATTGAAAAGAAGACAAGAACAACAAAATACAAACACAATACATTTTTTAAAATAACAATCTTCACGATTTCTGGATGTAATTATTATATAGTAAGTGATTCGAGAAAGAATATTACATTGTTTTTCTTTACTGTGTCCATCCAATATATATTCAAAGAGTTTACAATTATGTGTCAATAGAGTTTAGGTTCAGAAGTATATTAGACTTTTATTGAATGGCATCGTTTAACAATAGCGCTTTTATAATGACTCTGGTTCTCAAGTGATACAAAAATCAAGGACTGTTGTGTCCTACTTGATATATTGAAATTCCCTATTCCAAAATATTACAAACTCCTACGGAATACATTGGAACCATTAGTTTTGAAATAGATTATTTCTGCGAGTGATAATTTCCGCTGATAAATTTGGAAACTTCAGTAGCACAAACTTTACGGGATATATTGAAAAATATATGGAAAGTGTGTGAATTCATCCATCCTTCGATACTTTTAGAACTGTGAGTCAATATTTAATTCAGTTTTTTTAAAAAAAATTACCAAAAGAAACATATGTATCATCCAGAGAAGGTAAAATAAATGAAATACTAGCACCATGAATGTAGATTAAGGGCAGGAATATATTATACTTCCTTTCAGTATTATAAAATGGAACAGAAAGCAGCACAGAGAGAGCATCGTACAGAAACCTTCATGGACCAAAAGGGCTAAAATCCATCGCTATGACGAGAATGCTCATGCTTCTGGTAACCCATGCATACAAATTTATATTCAATTCCATAAGTTCCTTTCTTTCAAAGGGGTCAAAAGGGTGGAACTATTCCTATTTTTATTAATTCGTCTAGTATGCTCTGTAAATAAAATTAATCTTTCAATATCATCCTCGCAAAAATGATGAAATATGTGAAGGCATCAACTGCGAACAATCAACATTCAGGCTGGAGGACTACATTTCACTTTGCTCACGAAAAGATGATGCTTCTTTTGATTGCTTCGATTTAATTTAAAGAAAGTGACACCCAATCATTTCTTTCAAGTTAGAGATGATTTTAAAAAATCTCTTGAGCTTTGTCAGGTAGCATAATTATATCAATGGTAACCAAAACTTTCGGTTTCGCAGTTGACATTTTCTTTATAGACGTTTAAAAACCCATAATGTAATGTTCGATGAATGATATCCAATAAAATGGTAATTCCGAAAACTGACACCTAATGAATGAGAACACCGAGTCATAATCTGTAATGACATTGGTAAGTTGTTTTGCTTAAAGGTTTGAAGAAATATTCTCAGGAGAAAAGGGGAATTCATCATACCAATAAGTTATGAAATTACAAGAATCTTACGTACTGGAATTGATGGCGGATATCAGTGATAATCACAAGAACAATCCGAGCAACTGTTGTCTCATGCTGTGTCTTACCCTTTTCACTACATTCACGTATTAAATAGTAAAAGATGAGCTGGGGATTTAGTCTAATCTGGTATGATTAAATCCCCTAGAGACAGTGCTGTTAATGTTAGATTAAACTTCACATATTTTCAGAATTTTCACGTATGAATTTTATGGCAGTTAAAATGGATCGATAGCATGATAGATGCCTTAGAGAGAGTATTGTAACTTGTAAATTTATCTTTTCTTTTAATGTCTCATTTTGCAACATTTCCACGTATAGACGTTATGTATGCGATAGGAAAGAATAGGATAAACACAGACAATATTGCATACAGATGATAAGATATACAGACAACGAACAAAGGCATGTACATTCTTAAAACAGACTTTAATAATCCCGTCCAGCTGATATTCACTATTTCGAAGATTTATTTGAAGGCCATAAAAGACCAGAAAATGGTCATCTGGTGATATATGGGTTTGTAGTATCTATTTGATGTGAGGACTTTCTTTAAATTAAAGATGATCTAAAATGATGATTTTATCAATGGTAGCCCAAGAGAGTTCTAAATTCCCAGGTTGAAATTCACATCATATATGTTTTTTAACCCGTATGGTACTGTTTGATCACATGATGCCCAAACAATCTTTATTTCCTTTAATTTAACACCTCTTTAATTATTAGATTGGGTCATGTTCTGTAATAACATTTTCACCCCAAACCAAGTATTTGTTTCTTTGAATAATTAATTGCAAGAGAGTGGGTAGGAAGTTGGAAGATACGTTTGCTGAGAAAAGCCAATTCATATCAATAACTGGTTAAACTGCAGGAATCATGCGTATTGATATCGACGGGGATTTGTATAACTATCTCTGTTAGGACAAGGACAAGCGATACGTTTGTATTCATAATGTAATGTATTTACCTCTTTATTGCATTGTCCTAGTAAACGGTTATGAGGAGGAGTCTGGTATTCATTCTAATCTTTAGTCACGTAAGATAAATTTATGCGAAACAATAAATATAATAACATATCCAACTAGAGATTTTTCAAAATTGTTCTCGTTATAAACGTCATCACAGTAATGATGGACAGAGAGACAGACAAACCAACAGACATACCGCATACGGGAAAATGTTCGTTTTATTTAATTTCACGATTTTTGCAACCGAGTTGCAAATAGCTGAAACATATATTTGTGTCAATAAAATCGAATATTTAGAAAATTGCCAAATCGAGAAACTCAAACTTACAAACTTTTCGAATCTGATATTCTCATAACTTTGACACTAAGAAAATGTAAGCATTACAGCAAACCGATTTATAGAATTCTTTCCGCAAATTCTGACAATTTTAGAGGATTATACTTACAGCTGGGTGACTCGTTTATAATATATCTAGCTGGTTAACAATCAGGAAAAAAGCAATGGATCCCAATGGGTATGACTGGTTTTACATTTTCTTGAGCTAGAATTATTATTGATAGCATTATTACAGCGACTACTTACACAGTTAGATACCAGACTATTATTTGTATAGACGCAGTAGATCCTAGAGATTTGTTTTAAATTCGAAAACAAACACAATAACAAACTTGTTCTGAGTGACTATTTGAGCACTCGAAAGTGTAATACGAATCAATTCTGAGTGACTATTTGAGCACTCGAAAGTGTAATACGAATCAATTTAAAGTAACAAAAATATACATGTAGCCAATATCCAATGATTTTCTTTTTCGTTAAATCAAATTGCGAATGCAGCCATATAACATGTTATGTATCGCTTTGCCAATCACATAAAATGGAACGTCTTTTCATAACAGGTCTGTTCACTATGCTTTCATTTCAATTGAAATGGATGTCTTAAGCACGCGTCTATATCTTCTCATGCCAGCAATTCGTAAATCTGATATCAAATCATTTAAAGTTACAGTTTGATGATTTAACTTTGACTATCATATAAACGTGCTCAGTTCAACGTTTTCGGTTACATAAAAGGGCTAAATCCTTTTTGACAATCTAATTGAACTATTGTCGAAGCTCAGATAGATATTTAAATGAAAGAAATGACTGCGCCAGTTAAGAGAAAACACAAAGGACTTTTTAACAAATAGTAATCAAGGTCGCAAATGATTTTATGCTGAGAATTTCAGTACACAAACTTTATGGCATAGATTACAAATATATGGAAAATAAAAACAGGGATCTATCAATAAGTTTAGAACCTTGAGTCTATATGTAATTCAGTTTTAAGCAATTGCTCCAAGGATACATATTTATCATGCACAGAAGTTAAAAAAATAAAATATTATCAACGGAAATGTTGTTGTAAGATAAGAAAATCCCTCTCAATATTATGAAATGTTTCAATATTAAGCAGAGACAGAGGTCCAAAATAAATTATTCGAGCAACGGATAAAAAACTTCAATGGAAAAAAAGCCAAAACAATGCATAGTAATGACGAGAATATTAAGGTTTTTGTTAAAGTCGGATGCACTAATTTACATTCAGCTACACAAATGTCAGGCTTTTAATGTGGTCAAAAGGGGTATTAGTCCCATGTTTGTTTATTTATCTCTTATGTCCTGTAAAGGGGATTACTCTCTGATGAACCTCTTCTCAGACGTGATGAAATATATGAAACTTTCAAGAGCAAACAATCAATGTTCAGGCTAGAGTACTACATCCACATTTTACTCATGAAAACAATTGCCCTTTTTTGAATGATTCAAGAAAGAACTGCTGCGTTGTGTTCTATCATCAAAATAGCCACCTATAAATGCATGAAGATGAAGTATTACCTCAACCCAGATTATGTTTCTCTTCGTGATTTTATTCTTTCTCGCCCCCAGAAAACATTGATAACAGTTAATGAAATGTAGAGTACACAAGGAAAATTGTGGCTCCAGTCATATGTTAAGAGAATGGTGGAATCAGAGTGCTTAATGTAAATATTAATAAAGTTCAATGGAAAAATCTAACAATTATAGTCTGCCTTTGATATGCAAGAATACAAACTTCAACGAGGATGCAAGTCAGTCACGTCCATTCTGAGACCAGTTTGTTACAGGTAGGATGGATGTCATTGAAACTACACTAATAGTTTTATATTGTCATCTTTGCAATCTTCATAATACTTCGGTCTCACTGTTTAATTGAAGGTATTTGCGGAAATTAAAAAACATGTGCTGGCGCAAATCCAACCGTACACGCGACAATATTCCACTTAAAAGGCAAGCTTTTCGGAGTCTTGTGCAATATCTTATATCCGGGATCGAGTGTGGATAAAGATAGACTGTGAGGTGTGGCGGACCTCAGAGTAGAGATCTTTCTTGTTCCAACGTTCCCTCTTTTGTTATAGATTTAACCGTATCAATCTATCTATCCAACAAACTGCCTTCCTGTACTCTGTCCTATTTAGGATAATGATGTAAATTTATAGTAATCAAACGATAGCTTGTCTAGAAAAAGAATTCAATATGTAGATGCCTATGTATTTCTATAACAATAGCGTCGCATAAACTAATAGCGCAACAAACGTTTTGAAAATAGATTCACATTTAAACACACAAACTTCAATTGCTCCAAACCATGAAAATACAGATATTACCCACTTCAATAGAATCTACTGCAATTCGATTTATATGGAGTGTGAACACATACCGCAGAAAACCTTTCGTTAATATTAAGTTACCATAAAGGATGCAATTTATCGTGGAACGTGTATCTTTTTCCTACAATCTACAAATAAAGATGCATCACAATATCAAATGCAGCTCAGTATAAATCGATCTACAATTTCAAGTACAATTTATCGATATTGCGATATTCTAGTTGAGCGTCATTCCAGGCCAGAGGAATTTCTCTTTCAATCTTGTATCGAAACAAACCCCACGGAAAATAACGTGTCGATCAGAAGATCGTCATTGATTATTTAGGATAGATCATAACTAGATCACAAGTGAGAAGTCAATATTTAGTTTTTACGTTTTTCTAATGTGTAATACTAATCTTGTAGATGCCTTATTCACAATAGGTACATTGCAATTTATTTATTTAACATACTGAATATCAAAATGTTTTGATTTCTTTAACTTCTTTCAGCTTCGTTTTAAAGAGTGCAAATTAGTCTGTCTTTCATTATATGTATTATAGATTGATCCCTTAGTGCTTTAGCATTACGATTGTATCTTTACATCTGATTTGCCATAGCATTGTATTATATTCCTCAAGAAAAACATATCATTCACTTGGAGAAAAAAATTTAGTGCAAGAAAAAAGAAATCATGTCATTTTCCGGGTTAATTTCTTTCCATAAATTCTATCCGAGTTTTATTCAGCAGTTACTTACGAAGATATGTAATGTTACATACATGCATACATACATACATTGATAGATATATGTGTCTAATGATGACTCAAATAAATCAAGCATTCAATTGTATTCATTTGATTGACAATTATATATCATCAAATTCATTTTTATGTTCTCCACATAAATTGCATTAAAAAAGTTCTACATATGTTTACCCTGATTAATGTATGATATAAAATTTTATACAGTAAGTTTTTACATAAGTAAGGATTCGTGCATTGTGTAAAGGCTCGCTAAATGAAATACAAGTGCATTGTTGTGATCTGTATAACTAAATACAGTTGATGACAGGACACACTTTTCATGTCGTTGTTCTGTGTTAAATGCATACCTGAGTAGATCAATTCTTGGTTCTTGATATAATCAAGAGCAGACCATCAGTAAAATAGGAGGCGAAATTAAGTTTTTGTTTTAAATTTTCTGTCAGAGTCATTCAAAATTGTATGAACTACAGTCATAATGAAGCTCCATATGTTCATATTAATCACAGTGTATATATACACTTTGTCAAAATACTAATATTAGTACCTACTACAATGTGTTTGGTTATCGTACTATTATTAGATATCGAAATTGATTTAAATGCATACAAAAATGTTTGTACACCTAAGACTTTAAATCCGTCCGCACTATATTTTTCATAATAAGTTTCCATGATACTCAGTCTGATTTGTATACACACACAGTGGTGTAGCGAGGGGTGGGGGAGGGGCGAAGGGGCTGTGGCCCCGGGCGGCACTTTCTAGGGGAGGCAATTTGGTAAGAGTACCGTATATAACATAAATAATACGAATGGAGTCGGGGGTGATTTTTGTTGTTGGTCCTCGGCGGTACTTTGCTTCGCTACGCCACTGTACACGCAGAGAATGGAAATTTGTTGTACAGCGATAATATCAGTTTAGGTACAGTAATTTAACACAGGTATTCAGCCTATTAATAATTAGTACTTCCGTTTGTAAAGCATGCAAACAATCAAATTCAGGTAAGGGTTTGAAGTCAATTAATTCAAGAGATCTGAAAATCCAGTACAATTATTTTCATATGACTGTAAAGATTAAGATAATATTTGACTCAAACCACGGTAGCTTGTGTCATTTATACATGCAATTGTCAGCCAGTATCGAATATACCGATTCAGCTAAAACAATGTTACGGTACGTGTACTATATCAAGTGTCAATGAATGCATTTTGCTGTCATGTTGGTTTTTGCCCCGAACACATCAGTGCTCTATTCAGACGCCCCGCCGAAGACAATATTTGTAACTAATGTCTCAGAAATGAATTGAAATGACAAAACAAAGGCACACCGTCCGGTTGAATACTTCTTTTATGATAAATTTTGTTTAAACAGTAGTTTTGGAGCCCATAAAAGTGATAACCAGCTTTATCATCTGCAAAGATCCGCCGACAATAATCAACCCAGATGTCATCGCGTGCTGCACATACCCGATTAGTCGTTCCCAGACACGCCTTCAATAGGTCTAATAGCTTCATCGTCAAGGTACGCCGTATGACAGTCTACTCTAAATGTTCTATCAGGATATAGTCAGAATTAGTTTTACTTGAAATGACATTGAATTCAATACACTTATACATTTTGGATGACCGGATCGTTATAAGGTGACAACACACATAACAACAAGCCGATTCTTAGTCAAGGGAGGTAATGGTGTGAGTTTGGACAACATAACACTCCATTAATTGTAACAGTAAATCTGGGAATTCGGTTGGAGTCAATTTTACCTGACAAACCAATTTTTAATCTATACGTAATGTTCAACAAAAAGCATTAATAATAAACATTTTGTTGATTTTATCCATAATTAACCTTTAAATTAATTTGTCAATGCGCCTACCGACTATTTTCTACATATACTGAATAGTATGCAATAGTTTAGCTAGATTATATCCGCTCTATCGACCATCCACTGATCTATCCCCCATCTCTCTCTCTCTCTCTCTCTCTCTCTCTCTCTCTCTCTCTCTCTCTCTCTCTCTCTCTCTCTCTCTCTCTCTCTCTCTCTCATCCCCTCTCCTACTTTCTATCTATACTACGGAAATACTTAATGTAAATATCTAAGAGAGAGAGAGAGAGAGAGAGAGAGAGAGATGATTTGGATATATCAATATCTTTATTTTAAATAAAATGAAAGTAGTAAAACAAAGCTTCTATTTAATTCTTTCCACGAAAGTCGAATTGTAATTTTGATAAAATCTTGAACGTATTTAAATTTTACAATGTAAATCAGACGACAATCGTAAAGTTCTATACTTGCATAAGAAAGTAGCTCATTAATGTTTACAATTAATCCATTAGGTTTTGTAACATATTCGTTACACATTATCAAAAAGAGTGAAATGCAGGTTTATGTGCGCCAACAAAAATATATATATATATAGTAGTGATAGAGCTATACGAGTAATACATAGGTCATTATTCAGCGCACTGCAGTTGTTTCTTATTCTTTCGACGAAAATATTAAATTGTCTGTCCCCATAACAGTTATGTTGACGCGATCCATTTTATACATAAGTTACGAGTCTACAGAATTCTAGAAAACTTTGGAAGGGTAAGGGGTGGAGGGAGGGGGCTGACATCTTGCTTGTAGGTCGTTCCATAGAGATATATATGAATTGATATATTCCCTTCTTAACATTCCGCATCTAAAATTTAACAGAATTTCTAAATTATGATTGTTTCTTCAGTTCTAATTTTCTTACTCCATGATTAATGGGGATGATAAATATTCTAATATATTGGGAAATTTACCGTCACTTATTTCACACAAAGTACATAATTTATGAAATTTTCTCCTTTCACACTATTTTGGGCAACCAGTTTGCTTACACGGATTTTCTATGTTGCTCTTTATTGTAAGTCCAGCAACAACTCGTTCGGCCTCGATTTGTATTTTTCTTGTCAATTTGAATTTTCTTGTCGACAACCTTCACACACAAGTTCTAAATACTCTAAAAGTGGTCGGAGGAATAACTGTTTTTCTCTCTCTCCTAAAACTTCTTCCTTACTTTAAATTTAAATATCCTGAATAAGCAGATTTACACAAATCGTCTGTATGTAATAAAAATTCCGAAATTGCAAATACATTTTACATCTTTAGTAATATCATTGATTCAAGATTCAAGCATCATGCTTCAACGATATAGAATGAGTTTATGGATATTACACACATCTATCCACTATTATCTTTGTAGGTACCAATATCAGTAACAGTGTCATGTTGCTCTGAAAGAAACGTGTAGATAAAAGGCTAATTATTCTATCAACATATCGGTCCCTATGATGAGAAGTCTCCACTCGCAACTTGTATCATGTGACAGGCCTGTAAAGGCACATATTCAGCTATTCACGTCCAATCGTGCCTATTTCCAGTTACGGGTATAGCAGTGTACACTCATCAAATTGATAATTATGGAATAAGAAACTGGAACAGGACTAAACCAATTGCAGTAAGTAATCTTTCGAATCAAACCGCATGTTTTTCATTCATTTATTTGTAATTTCTATTTATACATGAACTAAAACTATCAATGACACGTTTACATTTTTTATTGATATCACGATTTGCAGCTATCTCTAACAATTCATTACCTTCGTCCATACCCATGCTTAAAGATGATGATAAACTTTTTTCTTGTTGGACTCAATCTTTCCCTGAGTTGGAATAAAAACTAAAATGGTATTTCACTCGCTATTTCTACAATATTAATGTGAGCAACTGTTTGAATCCATTTTGAATATATTTTGACCTACGGATTTGATAATAAGACTCCTATGGTGTTTTGGCGCTGTGACCAGAAATCGGTTCACCTTTAAAACGTTCTTCTAGTTTGTTGGACACGGAGTAAATTAATATATAAAATATCTAGTGATTTCTCGAAGGGTGAAGGTTTACTATTCGTTGTCCACAATATGTTATTCTCGAATATCTTAATCAAATATTGGCCATACGTGATACAGGCAATATCAAATGCAACCGTTGGATCGCCAATGCTCTCTCTCTCTCTGTGTGTGTGTGTGTGTGTGTGTGTGTGTGTGTGTGTGTGTGTGTTTCTCTCTGTCTCTGTCTCTGTCTCTCTCTCGTTTTAAAAGCGACGTGAAAAGTCCCGTAAGAGTCAGGTGCCAAAAACTTACTTTTGTTTGCGAGAGATCATGCTGTTCTGGGTGTGGGTGGAGATAAGGGGGAGGGGGAGTGATATATCCATGTGCGTTTTTTGATGACGAATTGTTCTCTGCTTTGTCCTGTACGAAAACAAAGACTTTCCATGTAAGGTAGTTGGCGGAAACCTTATGCACTTTCTGAATGCAAACGTTCTCATTTGTATTTACATAATGACAGGGGGTTATATACTTGTGCACTTCAACGAGAATATTATCATTTTAAAATCTAATTATCTTTTGCCAGCATATAACCATGAATAAGTCAGATTTATTAATTCAATGAAAGTAGAAGCAGAAACTTTACTATCTGAATAAGCATGATTTTTTCCAAAGTGTTTTAAGTCTCTCGGTGATGTCAGTAATGAATTACTATCAACAACATTTGTAAATTCACAGCATTTCAAAAATGTATACTGTTGTCTAATCAGTGAGAAATATATATATATATATATATATATATATATATATATATATATATATATATATAGAGAGAGAGAGAGAGAGAGAGAGAGAGAGAGAGAGAGAGAGATACATAGAGGACCAGCCTAGAAAAGATTGCAACCCTTGTAAATAAAGACTAGACTAGTATTCAAAGAATGTGCTATACTGCATAAAAAGTATATCTTAAAATCCCATCTATCTTGTGTCTTTGATACGGTAAAGCGTTTGTATTTTGACTGCTCCAAGATACATTTATTGGATAACCCTTGACACCCTGAAATAAATGTACACAATGTGAATACATCTGGTGTCATTGGGTCACAATTACAAGATTCCTAACTAGCGTGATCACTGGATGGAACCGTGTTATACCTGCACGTATGCCTTCTTGGTATTAATACAGGAGCAATACATACACAACACAGTACTGAGAATGCGAATATGCAAGAGGAGTGGCGGGCCCTGGTTTAATCTGGTTCCTTGGTACAGTGTGTACATTCACCACAATTTTTATGGAAACAATTTGCATAATTATCTCTGTAGAATATGATATACAACCTGAAACTGTCTTCCATTTCACAGATACATGCAAGCGAAGTTTACCGAAGTTTACTGTACTCTTGTACCAAGGGCTGAAATAAGCCATCGTCACAAATATAATATCAACACAAACGTTTGGGACACACACACACACACACACATATATATATATATATATATATATATATATATATATATATATATATATATATATATATATATATATATATATATATATATATATAACACTTTTTCGCTTAACTTCTATCGACGAAAAAGTGAGTAATTTTCACGGTTTTTCCGACAGGTAAAGCTTTCAACAGATTTTGTCACATTAACTACTCATACAATGACTGTCCAATATCTAGTCTACGACTGATTTTAATATTACTTTCTAGGGAAAGGTAAATCAAACTTTCCCAATTAGGTTTAGGCCGACCATTCACTAAGATTAGGCCGAAAATCTCCCGTTGAGAGCCTTAGCGATGATGATAATGATGATGAAGTTTTCTAAGGCAATGATAGCAACAACAATAAAAACATCTACAAAAGAAATCATCGCGTTCGTCAACTTTATCGTGATTATCGCTGTTGCCATCATCTGTATTAGTTTTATAAATTAGCATGATAATAATGAAAAAAATAGCAGCAGCTGGTGTAGACACAGATTGTTTCTTTAGCTTTTCTTTTTCAAAAGATGCTTGTCTTTTCCTTCCCCTTTTCGGTTACTGGGAAAGTGAAATCAATGGGTAATACAAAACCAATGAAAGATTGCAATATAGACCAACAGATGACGCCGACAGTCCCATGCATGCTCTCTCTCTCTCTCTCTCTTTCTCTCTCTCTCTCTCTCTCTCTCTCTCTCTCTCTCTCTCTCTCTCTCTCTCTCTCTCTCTCTCTCTCACACACACACACACACACACACACACTTCAGTACATATGCTACTTCAAGGAAACAAGGAAAGACACGTTTGGCAAGTATAGGCCTGACGAGCAACAGGCAAAGGTTCCTGAACTTTTCAGGTTACGTGTCCATTGTCCTTTAAACATAGTCCATACTTCTTGTAGAAAACCTACACAATATATTTTAAAAAATATATCTATGTACAAAAATGAAATGCTTTAGGTCATCTCTGTAATATTCCAAACTGTTCTACCGGTTTTGTAAAAAGTGTTAATAAAATCGCTAAAAGAATCTGGATTTTTTCCCATCATATTTTATGCAAATTCTAGGCAAGTGACTGATATTGTATTTGCCCGGAGCAAAATTAAAAAAAAAAAAAAAAATCCAAAATTTCTGGACGATGAATTTTGTTCTCTCTCTCTCTTTCTCTCTCTGTTTGCACTGAGACAGTAAAACGGAATCATCGACCGAGAGAGAGAGAGAGAGAGAGAGAGAGAGAGAGAGAGAGAGAGAGAGAGAGAGAGAGCGGATTAAAAAATAATCAACTCAATCTTCAAATCTTGCAACATGTTTTTGACTAGAAATACGTTGTGAGGGGTGGGGGAATGAAACTGAATTTTTAATTTTGATTGGATCTAGCAGAAATCAAACTAGGACGCCCAAAATGGAACTCTCGTGCCATGTACAGCCAAAATATCCATTCGTCTTCCTTTCATGTTTTACAATATTCTTGCAATTTGTTTGTGTTTTAGCCACACATCTAACATATGTTAGTACTTTGATGCCATCCAGGGTACAATCTTGCAGTGGATTGACATTACTAGGTCTAGTTGTTTGGAGAGTGTTAAGACATCCAGGGTACAAACTTGCAGTGGAATGACATTACAAGGTCTAGTTGTTTGGAGAGTGTCAAGACATCCAGGGTACAAACTTGCAGTGGATTGACATTACTAGGTCTAGTTGTTTGGAGAGTGTTACGACATCCAGGGTACAAACTTGCAGTGGATTGACATTACTAGGTCTAGTTGTTTGGAGAGTGTCAAATGATATAAATTTGTAATTGTCGTTTGACCTTTCATGCCAACAATTTTATGACCGAACTAATCATCCTTGTTAATATTAAATCGACATTCAACCAAGCCTTGCATGCTTCTCAGTATTGTTATATAATCTGTACATAATGATATAGAGCTTTATAGAGATCTGGCTGGGTGTTACCATGCAAGGGCTACCAGACCTAAAAGCTAAATATGATCAGATACGATGAATTAATTTGTGTTTTACTGGTATATCGCTCTATTCACAGAGGAACTGTACTATTTTTTATTCATTGCTGTATACAGTAAGGTGTTCTCCTTGAATTTGTCATCGTCACTAGATCATAATTGTACACGTGTCAAAATACGAGATTTAAGGTGAATGTCACCTTTCATCCGCATGTTTTTCTTTTTTGAGAAAATAACTGTAAAACTATTCCGGGTCCCGAATCTCCAAAGAGACCTGTCATTTTTCCACATAAACTGTCAAAGCATTTATCACATGAACGACCATGTTGGTATAGCATTGAATATGTTTCATGCTATTTCAATCAGTGAGATGTGGTTATCAATTCCAACAGAAGACAATTTAATACCGAATTTTTAACCATCAATCCGTCACTACAGAAACAGAAAAGAGGATGGGGTAGCTATGCCTTTCAAAACAAGAATTCCTTTTAATTGAAAAGAACAACTTATTAATATAAAATCTTTAGACCATTTGGGCTGAATTAATTCTTGACGGAAGAAAACGTTTAATCGGAACTATATATGTACACTCATGTAAAACAGTATTGTGAAAATATAAAAAATATCTTAGGTGACTTAAATGAATACATCATAGTATCAAGTAGATGCAAATATATTACGAATGTTGTGAATACCTATAATTTATGCTACGTGATTCATCATTCCACAAGGACTACTGCACATAGCTCTACGTTAATAGATTTAATACGTATGAGTACTACGCTCAGCTGTTATGAAAAGGGGTCTTAGATGTTTTTTTAAATGACCAAAACCCTGTATATCGTTTTACAAACTTTATGAATGTTTGACTGTAAACGCAAAACTATGGGACTGTAACACCGCTAATTACGAAATCTTTGTAACTATTTTAGAATCAGCCCAATCCGCTATTCCTTATAAAATAATAACAATTCGTGCTGAATATCCTTCGTGAATGTACATTAATATTAGGAAACAAATTCGACAAAGGAAAGGAATACACATGTTGACTAAAAGAACGAATCTTACTCTACAGTGTGCGAAATTGAAACATAGTAGAAACCTAGTTATAAGCGCCGTGCAAAGTGAAAAACTTGCGTATTTTCATAAATTAACTAATGACTTTCAAGATATCACTACTGATCCCAAACTTTTGTGGTATGTAGCCAAAATATGTCTGAAGCAGAAAAGACACTCAGAGTATTCGCCCTTGATACAAAATAATACATATCTTCACTCAAGCCTTGATAATGCAAATTTATTTGATAGATACTTCTCTGAACAGTCCTTTGTAAATGACATTTCCACTAACCAGCCCTCTACATAGCTTCCTGAAATTACACTTAATAGTATTTACATAAGCAGAAATGATATCGAAGATGCACTTTCAAATCCAGACATTAGCAAGGAATGCGGTCCTGAAGTGATCAACCCTAGGCTACTTAAGGAAGGTGCTTATGTGTTATCGCAACATTTATTAGAAATTTTAGAAACCATTTGCTCCAGACATCATACCCTGATTCACAGAAAGGGGACAAATATATTGTTTCTTATTATAGACCTATTTCTCCCCAAAGCTGTATTTGTAACGTTTTTAAAAATGCGTCTTCAAACAGTTCTATAACTATCTTACACTCAACAACCTAATTACTCATTTGTAATCTGGTTTAACACCTAAAGAGTCAGTGATTTTACAATTGTGTGATATTTATAACATCTTTTGCAAGGCAGTCGATAATTGCAAACAAATTACAGTGGTGTTTTGTGATATAAAAAAAGCCTTCGACGAAGTCTAGCATAAGAGTTTAATTTATAAAGAAAGAAATATTTGAATTTCCGGTAGATTGCTGCAATGATTTACAAATTACCTTTGTAATAAGATTAAAAAAGTTGTTATAGCAGATTGATGTGGACCAACCAATTGTTAGTAGATTTTAATGCAAACAAAACCAAATCGATGTCTATGTCCAGAAAATCCAGTAACCCACCTGTTTTAGTAGATGATACGAGTATTACGAATGTCACTTGTCATAAACACTTAGACTTAACTCTTTATAAAACCTTATCTTGGCATACACACATACAGTAAATAACTATAAAAGCGTGTAAAAGCATAGACATATTACGACTTTTGAAGTTAAAACTTTATAGAAAATCATTGGATCTTTTTATGTCACCTTTATAAGACCTCTTTTGGAGTACGGGGATATTGTTTGCGATAACTGCAGACAGTATGAAAAAGGTGAAATAGAAAAGAAAAAAAAACCTGAAGCAGAGAGAATTGTTTGTGAGGCAACAAAATCTACTTCATATACTAGAATTGTTGAAGAAACCAGATTGGAAGGACTTTCAAAAAGACGCTATAATTATAAAATGATCCCATTTTCAAAAAATGTACCATGTTATCAACCCTGGATACATGCGGGCCTTCGTTCCGCCAAGTTTCCAGCAGGTAAGTAACATACAACTGCGTGATAAATCTGACCTCTAAACCCATTTTCCCAGGACTAATATATATAAAGTGTCATTCTTATCAAAGTCTAATGCAGAATGGAATCTTCTGCCTTTGTATTATTTTATGTTATGCTTAAACAGGAGTCTAGAAAAAGGCCCGGACCATAGTTATCAAGGTGAGAGATTAGCACAAATTTTGTATTCACGACTTCTACCTGGTTGTAGTTCATTAAACGATGACCTATTCAGAAATCATTTATGATTAAACAACAATTGTTTTTTTATATATTGTACCAAACGTAGATCGTCCCAAAAATATAGAAATATCTTCGTTACTACGTGGTAACCCCTTGCAATTGTTTAAAGCAAACGAGGAGATATGCAGCTCGAACCAAAAGTTCCTAACATACACTAAGAGATTTATCTAGTCTTTTCTTGGTTTCTTCTTGATGTCTTCACGCTTTCCTGGTATGACTCCTGATGCGATTGAATATGTACTGTTACGACTAGGGCTTGAATGTAACAAAAGAAAGAACGACTCAAACAAGCTTTCTCAATTTCTCAAATACAAATTTAACCTAAAATTTAAAATATTTTAAACAAACAAAGTGAAAGAATTAAAAAATAACTTACAGTTTAGAATTTTCTTACTTAGTCCTAAATTGTTATAATTCACTAATCCGGAAGTTAATCTAAAGTATTCCGAATGAATGAATGTTCCGAACAAATGATCTTCGTAATGAACGAATGTTCTGAATGAAAGATTGTTCCGAATGAATGGGTCTGGAATGTCCTGATGTACCAATGATTTTCAGTTCTAAATCCAAATGTTAATTCAAGGTAAATTCCAACGGAGTTGAATAATGTTCAGATCTTTAGTACGTAATCCAAAAAGTACTATTTAGAAATAGATTTTCAACTAAACTGAATCTCAAACAAGAAATAATCCTCTCTTTCTCTCTCTCTTTAATCTCTGAAGTAACAATAAAGAATGAACAATCAGTGATTAAAATCTTATTATATAGCCTCGTACTGATAAAAGAGAATAACCCTTAACTCTGAAACTACGTTAAAAAAACAATTCCATCCTCCAGTAAACAACTTTTACTGAACCAATAAGAAACTAGGTCGCGCATGTCTGCCTAAAAGTACTTGTGCACTACAATAACAATTCCTTAATTTCAAATCAACAAAGTTTTGACTTCTATAACGACATGGGATCCGGGTCATGATCAGCACGCCTTAATCACGTGATTCACTATTGTTGTGTTAAGTTGACCGACATAATTATTGATTTCCCCTGGACATAAACAATGACTCATTGTTGACGTACATAGGTACTTTAATAGCGTAGGCTACTGAATTATAATAAAATGGTTATAAATGAAAACTATTTTATAATTTAAAGATGATACATAATTTCGTAACAGTACCCACATACATCATCTAAGCTGAAGTTACATCTCATTTACCCCTCTTCACTCCCCAACATTTTCTTCGTATCTTGTCTATTAGTATCTAGCAACATGTTGCTGCAATCAGTACTTGTTAATTTCCATCTGTATACACAATTTTATTTGAATTTCATCAGTTAGTATCAAATTTAGGATTTATATGTTTATTGTCTTTCATTCTTCATGTCCGTCAGATCATCTAAATAAGATTATTGTTAACAAGGAGAGAAGTTGAAATACGCTTGGGCTTGTTCCACAATCCTCAGTATCTCTTGATGCGATATTTTATGTTCTTTCTATATGATGTTTGAAAGAAATACTGTCTAAAACAAATGGAAACAGCAAAGGTAACTCAAGAACGGATAAAACTCAAACTTTGCACTCTACTTCCGACCATTCTGATTGGCCTCACGTTAAGGACAGTGTATCTTAGATAAAAGGTGCCTCAATGCACATTATCCCATACTAATTTGTTATTGTTTTCTTTTTCTCTGCATTTTCTCCATACAAACATATAGTTGGGTAAACGGCAGCGGAATATGACAATTTTGGAGAATAATGAATATAGGTTCATATACAATAGTGTCGCACTGTGTTAGCGTAAACAAGACGTTCAGTGCAATAAAGTATTCAAGTCCTTATTTCATACAAAAATTCTAATATATTTTATAAAATTTAGTTTGGTAGGATATTTATATAGTCCTCTGTCAAAGAGTTGTTTCATTTAAAATGGAAACATTTAGTTGATGATTTAGTTATGATTTATTTTCTACTTCCTGTGGTATGTTATTTTTGTGTATGACCTTTGTATCCTTTCATGTTTTCTTAGTACATGTTGAGTTATAGATTTATGATGACACTGAATTCTACCGATTAATCACACGTTTACAATTTGAAATGAATTATTTCACTACTATATATTACAAGTTGAATCAAGCACAAAGTTGCCATTTTACTAGAAAATGGCTAGAAGTCACTCAGATTCGATGGAACACACAGAGATTTTTGGGAATTGTTCCGATGAGGGGCATTTTAACTCACGAACACAACGGTTATATACAGTGGTGCAAGTAAGCTGGTACGGTCAGGTGCGCCGTACCATTAAGACATTTATTGCCGGTACAGCCGTACCGAAAAGACGGAGTCGGGGGGCGGTACATGTACCGGTAAGAGTTATATCTATTTGCACCACTGACTATATACCTGAATCTTACGAACCTCTTACTGATGGTTTCGTGAAACTTAACAAACGTAAAATACAAAAGGTCACACCTACGTATGCGTAAGTGTCTTCAGGCACCTGTAAAAGATCGCAGGTAAGCCGTCCTTCTTATTAGTAAGCATGTAGCTTTACTTAATTTCCCCGCCACGATATACTATGGCCTTTCATGTGTCGATGTGCTATTAAGCACAAACCAACCAATCAACCAGCCAATAAATCAGCCAACCAATCAACATATTACGTATTGCAAACATCAGAAATATGCAGATAAAATGACAAAAAGATTTTCCATGGAAGACGATCATAAAGTGAGAAGCAGGCAGTAAGTAAGACATTAAATATGAAAAACATACGACAATGACTCTCTCTCTCTCTCTCTCTCTCTCTCTCTCTCTATACATATATATATATATATATAATATATATATATATATGTGTGTGTGTGTGTGTGTGTCTGTGTGAGAGAGAAAGAGAGTGAGCGATAGAGAGACTGCGCAATATTAAATGAAATGTATATCCTGTATTCAAATCAGATCCTATTGCAGATCACACACACACACACACACACACACACACACATATTCGGTGTCGATTTCGGACGATCTTTAAAAAAATCCAAGTAATATATAGGAAAAAATCTCATTCAGGCAACAGATTTTATGCTACTACGCCAAGACATCAATTGTACAATTTATGCAAGCTAACGTTTATAATTTGTCGCCAGTATACATGGTGAGATAAAATTGTTCAATACAACAAAGAAAACATGCACTATGTATTGACTGGTTTACGCGATAAAAGGTGCAGTAAACAGGACAATTGTATCTGTTTTAACTAGCAGGTCTAAAAAAGGGAAAACTTTCAATCATAAGTGTCCATTTCTTTTTAGATTTGTACTTTTTACGAATTTGGATTTGGTTTAATTTCAGGATCTGATTTGATTTGAGCGACACATCACACTCAGGAAATATATGTTCTCAACACTGAAGTATGGCCATTGCAAAGGTAAGAAGAATAGGTCTCTTTTGATGTAACCCACGCAATTGCACTGATTATATCTGAGCCGCATGCATTTCAAATTAAATGACAATCAGTTGGCACGATAAAAAATATTAGACCCAAATTGCTGCTAAAGTTTTTTTCTCTTTTTTTTTTTAAAGAAATAAGCATATTTACGAATATTTTAGTGGTTGTTGTACAAAAAGCAATGAACGCACTATAAATTAAACATGTTTATAACCAATAAAGTTTATCACACTTTCCAGCTTTGAATTAGAAAGGCTTCATAACAAGCAGCGAATATTGATTTCCTTTTCTAAGTTGCCATATTCTGAAGAAAATAAATAAATCTAGATATACAAGACTTGAATTTTATAACTACTTACGTATGCATCGATTCAAACGGATAATTATTGCAGCGATGATTTCAATTTAAATGCACATCTTTATAAACCCTTTTTAAGTAAGGTCACTGGCAGAATATTATAACCCTCATATACCGAGACTCAATGAATTTATTTAAAATGCTGTACGTCTTATGTAATCGAAAATATAATCTGTCAGTTGCCTTCTAATATGGCCACAGATGACATCAATGGAAAAGGTTTTATTCCACCAAAAAGGTAGATACATCATAAACGCAAATAGTGTAACCATACCTGATTCGGGGAAAATCTGCTAATTCAGAAATCCGGAGCAAACAGCGTTCTATTGTAGACGAATGATACCCTTTTGAGACATTGTCAGTTCAATTGATGTAGGAATTTTGTTCTCAGCTGAGTAAGCATGGTGAGACTAATATAATCTATAATACGAATACTGGTGTGGGGTGGGGAAATCACACCCGAGGGTCAGAATTATGGGCTGGAATCAGATGAGGCTTTGTCTCATATTTCTGATGAAGACGGTGATAGAGTTTTCCACAGATGCAGGTGTTCTGCAGAATAAACCAGCTCGTGATGTTAATTTCTTTAATAATTCAAGATCATTGGAATAACAAAGAACTGGCTTGTAAATATTATATGACAAACACTCATCCTATTATTAAACAACGTACGATAACATTATATGTGTCCAGAAGAAACAACAATAACAACTAAGCAATAAATAAAGCATGTATTTGCCCGGTCTATCAATTTTCCTAAATTTTGCGACTGTACGTTTTATCGGTTCGGGAATGTCTTTCGCCGTGGTTTTATTCTTCAAAAGAACGTGGCGACAGTAGGACTTATCATAAAAAGTGTACCCCAGATGCAGAAATCGGCTTTTTGTGCTTTAAAGAAGGTGAACTGCAGCAGAAAGCTTAGATGCTTCAGTAGGATAATCCATATGCATTCTTACGATACAATCAGAAATTTAAATAAAATCTAAGAAACATACGAGGTGTATTTCAAAAGTTCTGAATATTGTGTTTCAGCATTTTTGTTTCTTTTTCACCTGTCAATACATTTAACATCGATCGATAGGCGAAAAAACAAAAAGGTTCTGTAAAATGGCCTGCATTTGTACTTGCTGCGCGCCGGACATCTGCAGATATATGCGAGTGACATAACATAGGTAAAATGACAGTGACCTAAAAAAAAGTAGGAGACGGAGAACAGTTCTGCTACTGAGCAAAGAGCGTACTGTACTATTCAGGCCCTCTTAGGGTACTCTCAGACTGCTGTCAATGCCGACTTGTAAAAAGTTCATGGATGTAATTCTTTATCATATCCTACAACTTTGAAGTGGTTTCATCAACTTAAAGATGTTCACGAATCCATGGAAGATGACCCACGTTCTGGAAGACCGTTGTTTGCCATTAGTGAACGGGAAGTGGCTGCTGTGAACGGGGGATATTTCTATTATCACGTGCTGTTCACAAAATACTGAAGAATCATATGAAGCTCAGAAAGGTTTGTGGAATCTGCATTTGTTGACAGCTAATCAAAAACATAATCGGGTTGAAATTGCGAAATGAGCTACTCACCAAATATGAAAAGAGTGACAAGAAACTTTTGAATGAGATTTTCACTGATGATGAAACATGGATTTACTTTTCTGAACCAGACTCATGAGAAAATAATAAAGTTTGGATCGGAGAAAATGAGCAGAGACCACAAATAGCTTGATGTAATCGGACAGTCAAGATATTTGTATACGAATTATTTTTTTTATGCAAAAAACTTTGCCACATAATCCATACAGTCCTAATATAGCTGCAAAAGATTTGTGGCCGAATCCCGTTATCAAAGTGAATACAAAATGGCATTTAATAATTGGATAATCTTATTGAGAAGGTGTGTATAGGTGCGCGGGGAGTGCTTTGAGGAATGCACTAACGTACTCAAGCACTAATATTAAGAATTTTGTAAATACCTCTAGTATTTTTTAGTTATCATTTTGATGTAATACCTCCTGTCTAGGCGATCTGGATAAAGGTTTATCGATGCTGTCAGCCATAGATTGCTACCATAGTATTATCAAATATAGTTTTCTGGTAATCGGAATATGACTACGTTCAGTTGTATGAATATATATTTCCAGCTCCGAAGCAAACTAGGAGAATTAAAGGAAAGTCAAACTTGGAACTTCAAAGGAAAGTCAGACCAGGAACATTAAAGGAAAGTCATCAGCTTCATATTGATAGCAAAAATATGGCGGCTCTTCGTTAACGTCTTATCGTGTCCGGCATAAGAATTATTGATATTATCAGTTTGCATACTGTGAAATTATTGCATTTTTGCTTTGACGATGTGCTTCAATCATCTGTTGTGCAATGTCCTGGGCATATCATGTAACGATCAGTGGATCTCACTAAGGCGTATAAAGTGAGCCCACTGAATGATAAACATGTAAAGTATATTTGATCAATTAAAAACAATTGCTGTCACCCTCATCAGCTATTGTGATGTGATTCTGTTCCAGCTAGGACATCTTACAACAACTACAAACGAAGTTGATCGACGACCATGGCTAGCGAAGATGGGGCTAGATATTCTGGTGCCATGTGAAGATGCTAATAAAAGAAAGTTGTTGATGGAATCAGTTGAGTTGGTGACATAAAGGGAGAAACTGGAATTATAAATGATCATGGTTCTATATTTATCGAAGTGTTAATTTTACCTAATTGCTCACAAAGTTGACATAAAGTCCTTGAAATTTTATTTACTTTGTGAGTGATTAGGTAAAATTTACACTTCGATGACTACAAAACCATGATCATTTGATGATACAGTATCTGTACAAAGACGTCTTTGTTAAATGATAAAAAAAACGCTAGAAAAATATATTGCGTGACTACAGAATACATTGGATATACATAATCTACTTTGAGAGAACAGTAAAACACTATTTCGTTAAATTATGTCTATATTTTAAAGAATTGAACTGCAATTTTAACGCAAGTCCTCAAAAAATAAATAAATACAATTCGTAATTTACTGAATAATCAGGAAATTGTACAGCTTGATCGTGAGCGATCAGTTTAGAAATGACTCTGAAGTGAGCTGGTAAAGATTAACTTCTGTGTTGAAGGTCAAGATGCTGAGTTGTACGTGTTAATAATGTACATGTATATGTATGTGGAGTAAAAGAAACACAGATACAGTCAACAGTGAACTTGAATACCCGGCACAAGGCAGTGATGAGTCCAATTTGTCAAACAGTCGAAAAACAAAAGCACGTGAATACTCTGAACTTATGATTTGAGTGCAAAATATATTTTATTATTCCGTGCAATCAGAAGTATTGATTCAATGATGGTACCACTTTAATTAATGACTCCTTTAAACATTATTATTTTCCAAATGTATTTATTCATCATTAATATTGGAAAAAATTATAGCACGTTTAAGACTTGGACAGTCGTTAGTGAAAGTTTTCAAAAATGAGTATGTAGTCAGCCTGTGATTCTTTGAGTCTGGTCAATTCAAGAAAAGAATGTGACTTCTCTGTTATTCTACTTATTTATGAGGGCTGAAGGCCGCGTGGCTATAGAATAGATAAATGATATTTGTTGAACATTTTCACCCAAAAATGCAATATTTATAGGAGAGAGCCAATCAACTCTTCAACTTTATTGAGACTGATGCCACAGAGGAAGCTGTTGCTATTCTGGAAGAGGCAGTGGACTTCTCTGTTAGCAAGGTAAACGTATCATACATTTTCTTTCTTTCTTTCTTTATCGTATTGGTGTACAATGTTGATTTTTCTTTAAAGTGTTCCGCTTTGAGCATAAGCTACATTATTTTACAAGTAAATACGTGAATCATAGAGTAATAGGTTATGAAGTTATTGTGTGATCGTTATCTCTCATAAAAACACAATTCGTTAAGTGTCGCTGTGATCTCGATCTCTCTCTCTCTCTCTTGCTCTCTCGTGGAGACAAAAAGCTTTAGGTGTTGGTGTGATCACTCTCGCTCTGTCTCTCTCATACTCTCATATGAACAAACATCTTTACGTGTTGGCGATTTTCTCTCTCTCTCTCTCTCTCTCTCTCTCTCTCTCTCTCTCTCTCTCATGGAGACAAAAATCTTCAGGCGTAAATGTGATCACACTCGCTCTGTCTTTTTCATAGGAACAAACATCTTTACGTGTCGGTGATCTCGCTCCGTATCTCTCTATCTCCCTCTCTCTCTCTCGTTTTGACACGGATGAAACCAAACACAGATGTTCAATATTTATTTCTCTTTCTTATATATCTTTCTTACATATCGGTAAAGATATCTTATAGGTCATCGAAGGGTTGTATCAACATAGATAAGTAAGTAAATAATCCACGAAATTCAACTCCAGGGCCAGAATTAAGCGTCTGACTAGAGGCTTTACCCAGTATCTGACTCAAGATTCTGATCCAGAATGTGGAACTGTCCTATCCAACTCCGATGCAAAATGAAGGATTTTATTTCCTCATATCCTGAAAGAAAAATGATGGTCGAAGTCTTATTGTGAAGTACTGATTCAACTTTAAAACAGCACAATCCTCCTTTAAAATTTTCATATCTTAAAGGTAGACCTGAGACCACGATCTCATTTACCTTTAAAATATTAAAGTATGACGATTTATACAATATCTGAAATTTTGACTCAATACGTTTAGCAATGTTTAAATGTATATGTCAAGATATTCCCCCTAAGCCATATACAACTCCGGCAGTTTCCGTGATTCGAGTCTGTGTAATTTCACATGAGCAACCCGGCATTGCGAATCACCATTGTTGTACCATTGTCGAGTGTGAAATTTTTCTGGATTGTTTTCTGAATTAGTGCATTATTCAGCAGGGGAGGGATGTGTCTTTGATGGATGTAGCAGTACGAGTACGTCCTCGCCGTCTCAACATCACGAAAAATAGAATTTCATGAACTAGCGATTTCGTTATCAGCGAAACGTCAAATGAAAATGCAATGCATCAAATCACATAATTCTTCTGAATGTGTTGCAATTAATGTTTATCTTGATTATTGTGAAAGAATGCTTTAGTGATGGTTCAAATCAGGGAGGTTTTGTTGTTTTCTATGCACTATGATCACAGTAGAAGGTCATGAGATAAAGAGTGCAACGACGTGATGAAAGACAGTGTCCATAGCTGCTCAACACAAGGAAACGTTATCATAACACGTAGGAATGTGACAAATTGCATCTCAGACCAGATAATATATTGTATCGACATTGTGCAAAAGATAAAACAAAACTTTGTATATAAAAAAACAAAAAGTAAAAAACAAAACAAAAACAAGTATGCCATTACAAAATGGACACAATTTTGGTAGGATTCCAAAATTAGAATATAATCACTAACGATTGTTACGGGTAATTAGTATCAATTAGTCAATATCAATTCATGTATTTTGCTACACAATAGATACATGTTCAGTGTGAGTTGGAGAAATTAAATGAATTTACTTCCTGAAGATAGGGAGTAAAACTATTTTTATTATAAAATAATTTATTTTATATAATGTAAAATGATTCATAGCGTAAGTTTCTCAATGTTAGTTTCAATTTTCTATGCTTTGAACAATAAGTATACTACTACTTGAGTAGGATTTCAATATCTCTTTTGTTGCGAATACAATGCTTAGCATGTATTAAATATAAAATATAGAAACACAGTAGACTAGTTAAAGTTTAAACTTTAAATATCCGTTGTATATCCTGTGTAAATTATACAAATGTTGAGTTACATTTTAAATCGATCTGATTGTCAATTAAAAAACAATGTTTCAAAATTCTCTGAACTGTTGTTGAAATTATTTTGCAGAATAGATACATCGAAATCGAAATGGGTAACAAAATTATTGCAACCAGTTTTATTATTTGATCCTGAACTCGTGTGTAACGATAACTCGATATGCACCTTTCTCAACAAGTCTCGGCAATATTCCGCATTAAGCCGCAAAAGTATCAAGTGTATAATATTTTGAACTCCAATCTTGCCTAGTCTACGCGACTTCTGTATATTTGTATCTATATTGATTCAAAGTAGTACGCATTGAAGCGATCTAAACTTCAGGGTCAATGAAGATTGTAGCAGCTGTGCATGACTAGATATCTCTTTCAGATGGTTCCAATTATTAAGTTGCTTTCGTTTGTAAATATTATAATAAGTATCTATATTGCCTAATTACGACTTAACAAGTGGAAACGATCTCACAGGCGTCAATTGTAACCAAACCTGTTTATCCCGCAGTCGGGTTGATCCGACCTTTTTATGGGCACGTTTTGAATTAAGTTTCTAAGTAGACCAGCAGTTATTCGTCGCGACACGAAAAAGTTTGTACACTTGGAATAGTACTTTTAAGTGGATGAGTCTAACGTAGGCAGGATATAGTCGTCGATATATATTTGCTTTGCCAATATAGTCTTTTCTTTTTATTCTCCCGCTGATAATCCGTCGAAAATAGATTATCATTAATTAATGGCACCCTATTGAGATTGTGTCGATATCGACGCCTTGGGACATGCGAGGCGTTTTCCGTGATGATTAATCCTATTAATAGCCAATTTACACATGCCGTTGACCTTATCCACAAAAAAAGGCAAGGTTGCGGTCTATTTCAGGACAACTTGATCAGAGTTATCGAACGTGAAATTAGCCATTGAATCCGAGGGGTAAAGCAGAGGACGCTGAGCTCAATTTTCGCAAGTACACATGCCGTCAATCTCGAGAACTAAAACGGATTGTAACACAGGCTAGAGTCTAACGTTGTTCGGAATCTTTAGATTTTGATATGAGTGTGATACTTTTGGGGCGTTTTTTACAATTCGTCGTATCATATACAGACCATCTTTGCTAGCGAAGTGTCGACGATTCACTTAGTCCCACATTGACCCTTGGTGTATGAAGATAACCAATCAGTGTTTTCAACCAAATGCTCCCTTGCGGATGAGAGAGTTACTGCCATTAGTAAGCGAGATCAACTGACCAATCAGAGGGCTCATTACGTGACTTCAATACAACGATTTTACTGATGTCAACATACCTTTTCTTGAAAGAAAAACTTGCGTGTGAAAGGTTTACATTGGAGAACCTAACATGAGACATGTATAATTGCCTACCCATTATTTCAAACTATCTTCCTATGTATTTTCCGGAGTAAATCTAACGAGCAATCTGATTGGATTTGTTTCTTACTGCTGCATCTAATCAGACAGCGTCATTTTACTTATGTCAAGGGTCGATGTGGTACGAAATTAATACACATTTTTGTTTGTAGGTCTAATTAGTGGAGTAGTTACACGCTTACTTCGCAACTTTGGCCTCGGGTTTAATCCCTGTTGCCTACATTCGAAAGGGTATGTGGTCGTCCAACCAAATATGGAGGTTGTCTTAGAGTTTTCTGGTTTCTTCTATTTAAGGACAGCCTCATCCAGACAGTGGGGCGAAACAGTCCTTACGATAGAAGAAGCCAGAAAGCTACTTGATAAATCCGGATTTTTGTAAAAAAAAAGTTCAGTTAATGTATTTTGAAACACATACAACATATTCTAAATAACAATGTAACGCTTTTAATCTCTCATCACCAGCATGGATATAATTTGATTCACCTTGCCTCTAGGAAAGGAATGATAGACATCGTTGAAAAGCTTATCAGAAAAGGGATGTCGGTCAACTCCACGAATGAGGTAGGATGTCGAAAACTTTCTATAGTTATTGTTTTTATTACTCTTTTATGTTATTATATTGCCATGTTCTCTTAGTATGTAAACAATATTTATTCTCATCAGTGGCATATGTATGAGTATATTTTCAACATCTTGCAAGACAGTGTAAACAATAAAACTGGAATTATAGCGTTTAAATGCTTTCATGTTCGATGAATCACAAGCTGCATTATGTTAAAAATTTTCACTACGTGATTTTGAACAAAAGTAGAATGAAAATAAAAATCAGATTAGTATTAATGAATGAGTGAGACTTTTATTCTAGTGTATTTATTTCCAGAATGGAAACAGTGCCTTGCACTACGCGGCACGTGAGGGACACCTTGAAGTAGTTGAGCTTCTGATCAGTAAAGGAGCTAACGCCAATATCTCCAACAAGGTACAACCATCCACAGAACAGACAGACAGATATACATACAGATAGAGGTGCCAAACGTCTATATACAAAGCTTCAACTTATGCCTTTTTATCAGAAATTGTGGCAGAAAATCTTCGTAAAACGCTGATTTTGAGTTAATGTAATAAACAGCGAAAAGTAATATTCATTAGCATGGGCGCCAGGTGTCACTGGTGTAAGGCAGGAGAGTGATCCGGCATGTAAGGCAGGACAGTGACCCAATTATCTATGTTGACATGTGCCACTATTTATGGTTTTTCCATCAATATGATAATGTTGTAATGATGGATACACTCATGCAAGAAATGTGTGATTGTAATAAAATCCGTATCTAACACCTGCGTAATTAAGTGGTTATAATATATTTACAGCCGGATATTTTCGACTTTTTGCTTTGTAATAGAGAACAATTAATTCAAAAGGTTTCGAGAGAAAAGAATGTCTGCATTTTGCAATAAACTGAAATTCCTAAATTCATCAACTCTAGCAAATAAGTTATTTCTGCACATTGTCGATGAATGCTATATTGAACGTTAAATGTATGTATAATACGACAGGCCTTCTGCAGTCCTACCTTCTGGAACCTACACAGACTACAACTGTCTTTCAGAAATAAAGAATAACTTTTGACATTTAAGCATATTAGCAGTTTTTCAGGAGATAAGAAAGAAAAGTGCTGGGCTAGGAGAGAGAGAGAGAGAGAGAGAGAGAGAGAGAGAGAGAGAGAGAGGCTGCAAACTTGATAAATAATACAGCTAAACATGTTTTTTGAAACATATGGTCATGATTCCACATCTGAATTTTTCCAGTATATGTTTTACTTCTCTGAAGTATCAGGATTTATTGCACACGGAGTTATGTCATAACGGGAAGGATCAGTAGTGGAGGGTACGGTATGGGCTGTATATATTACAGAAATAAAAAGTGAGGAAACTTGCCAGGATGGTGTTCCGTAAAATATCGTGTTCAAGCGTCTGTACCCAAAAAGCGTGCCAATCTACGCAAAGTATGGCTTATGTCAATGGATTCGTCGAACATTTATATATCTATTGTTGATGCTCGCTAACATTGGAATCATGTCGATAAAGTTTACTTCGTGCATGTTCACGGCTAGTTGACATGCCATACATAAGTTCCAGCAAGCCTGAATCTAAGCCCCGTCCACAGCTAATCTTATTTGTCGGTTATAGATTACGAAAGCATTTAAACATCTTTTGAATACAAATTCGCTGAGAAAAAACATGAAATCATACATTTTTTTTAAACCTTTTAAAATTTTGAATCTTTCGTTAGCTCTTTTTGTTGTAAAAATAAAGTGGCAAAATGTTTTTCATAACCAACCAATGAGATTATCTGCGGGCGGAGCTTATGTTTATCCATCATTTACTGCCAATGTCCGAAATGTAGTGCCAGTAGTCGGGTATAAATAGGGGATTTTTGTTTGCATCGAGTTAATAACGGATATATTTCATCGAGTAGGTTGAAAAACTGAGACCACCAGATGAAATATATCCGTTATTCACTCGGAACAAGCAAACTGTCTTTTTATTTTAGACGCAAACGTATTCGCTAGCAATATGTATAACAGATTGAAGTAGCAGACTTCTTACGGTATCCAGCACAATAATATGAGCTTTTTACCGTTTATTTTCTGCTGTATTTTGTGTATATTCGCACGGAAAATGTCAGTAGTAACATAATTCACTTTCATAATATAAAGCTAAAAAAGACAACAACAACAACAAAAACAACAACACATAAACAAAAAGATTAAAGAAAAAAAAAAAAAAAACAACATCTCATGGGATTTGAACCTGGTACTCTTGCCTGACTGGTGGCCATATTTACCACTGGACGAAGCAAGAGACAAAATGGCGGATCGAATTTCTTGATCATAATGTTATCGATTGGAGCACAGTGAAAAAATATTTTGTTGTAATTCACTCCAGTGAATTATTAACATTATTTCTATTGGAAAATCCACTAATTCACGGGTTAGCATACAATAAATGAATTTATTGTTTTGGTTCGTACAGGTGCAAACCAAAGAAACTTAAAAGGGCCCGGTAAATAATGTTAGAAATTATAATTAAAAAATTTTTTAAAAAGTAATTGTAAAGTTATGCATAGATTTTTCATCATTACAAACTATATTTCTAGGAATTATACACAATTATCTGGTCGATCTGTTTTTATTTTGTAGGAAGGAAACACGGCGTTGCACACTGCAGTGAAGTTTCAGCCTATGAATGTAATTGACAGGCTTACAGCCCTTGGAATGAGTGTCAACCACACAAATGGCGTAAGTATAATTAATGATACGAATACCACATTCGAATTTGTGAGACATCCATGAAAGAAGAAAATCCAGTTTGCTGCATAACGTTTGTTTTGCTTAAAACAAGAGTAATCTGCTGCCATAAACAGCTGTAATTTCTATATAGATAAAACACAGATCCAAAAGTCTTATACCCATCACAACGCAGATTTAAGACAAATTTTAAAAGAATTTGTTTCTCCTCATACTGATGTGGTAGGGTGAAATGACAAATGCAAGTATATATTCTCTACAAAGATGATTAGCAAAGTTACGGATACAATAAGTGTTTGTGAAAGAGAGGTTAGAGAGAATACGAGGTAGGTATAAAAAAAAATCGAATTAATTACTTTGACTTACCACCACTCCTTTATAAACGTCACACACATTTTACGATTAAGCGACGGTAGTAGATGTAAACATTTGTCTCCATAGTTACAAAACTGACCTCCAGAAACACAATTTGAACTTAAGATCACACATCTAAAGTTAAAAATTCAAATTCGAACGTCTTAATATTATTGAAGAAAATTGATGAAGGAACTTTATGATAAGGTAACACCAGAGAAAATGTTACACTTTTGGGGGAAATGCGGTTTATATAACATCTTTTGACCATATATTTTAATGTTTTTTTCTTATATATATATATATATATATATATATATATATATATATATATATATATATATATATATATGTTACTTTTACATTTTCATTGATATACATTTTACAGAATTCTGACATCTTTAACTTTTATCTTGTAGTAGGTCATGTTTACATTTATTTGCAAGGCTTTATCTTCCTAAAGTTTTTGTGCAATTCTTTGTTACACTTTTAGTACTTTACTTTGTATTGGCACCATATAGCCATTATTGTGCCGATGTGCTGTTAAATCCTAATACATACAGAATATTGTTTAAATGTTGTATCTGTTAAGAGATTCAAAATAAGAAGATAATTACTAAATTTTGATGACTGTTACCTAGCTCTAAGCATATTTTTGCAGGCTCACCACATGTATATAGTTGCGGATATACGCATATATTCCAAAAGTGCTAATTTTACTTCATGATTGAATTTGCATTGTTAAACTGATTATTTCTTTTCCAAACCTGCATCTTCTGCTTACTTTTATTTTTAAAATATCTCTAGTCATTGAAATGATTGCAGACTGGAGGATGATTTGGGGTAAATTGCTATGGAAATGATTGCAGACTGGAGGATGATTTTGGGTAAATTGCTATGGAAATGATTGGAGACTGGAGGATGATTTTGGGTAAATTGCTATGGAAATGATTGCAGTCTGGGGGATGATTTTGGGTAAACTGCTGTGGAAATGATTGGAGACTGGAGGATGATATTGGGTAAATTGCTGTGGAAATGACTGGAGACTAGAGGATGATTTTGGGTAATTTTGCTATGGAAATGATTGGAGACTGGAGGATGATTTTGGGTAAATTGTTATGGAAGTGATAATAGGTACCTATACATTTTGTGTTTTTCTACCAATTGTTGGTTAATTTCTTTCAAATGAAAGTTTTCTCGATTAAATGCAGATAGAAGCATGGATCTATTGTAAAATCTGTTAATTTTGTGTTGTAACTACTGGATTATCTGCTTTAATTGCATCAGGGAACACCCAAAGCTCAGTTGGTAAAGAGTCGAACAATAATCCAAGAGTATCAAGTTCAATACCTTCCATGCCAGGTTGTGTTGTCTACCCCTACTACAGTGTGTCCTTGGGAAAGCACTTAGCTACCATTTTCTCAGTATAACATAGCAAATCATATATATATAAAGTGCCGTTAAATCCAACGAACCAACTATAAATATTGAACTGGAATAAGATATGTCCTGAGTTAGTAGAAGTTTATGCCGAGAATACTCCTTTAGAAAGACGATTCCTGTCAAATATTGTCAAATGAGTTCGCAGATGTGTCAGATATGCAATCTCTTGTTCAGTAGATTATATCTTTTATATGAAATTATTAGCAAGTATTTAAATCTAACAACTTCAACGTATTTATTTTTCCAGAAAGGGGAGACGCCATTACACATAGCTGTTATGCATAACAGGCAGGAAGCTATGGAGGCACTCCTAATGAACGGAGCCAATCTGGCCTTGAAGGATGATGTATGTGGAAGCTTCCTACTATATATAAACTGTTATTCTCTAAATCTGAATTTTAGAAGCACTTCATATAACGAAATAAACACTGTTCTTGTAACTCATAATTCCCACATTAAATCATTTTTTTTAAAAATTGTACCACGCTTCTCGCAGGCTAATTTGACCCTTGAGTTATCTTAACCTTAGTACACCGTCTCTGCTCATTAGTGCACGAGCACGTTGACTAGATCCTCCCTTCATTTCTGTGATCACTGATTGAAATCCAATGAAAAACCATGGCAGAAGAACCAAACTATGTATGGCGGCTCAGATTCGCTTCGTTGTGACGTATTCAGTGTTACGACTCTATGGTCTAAGAAAAATGTAACAGAAAGAAAGTGAAACCAACAAATCAAGTAAAAATCAACAAGCAATTTATTACTAGATAATTAAAATGAAAAATACAAAAAAGTCACTTACAGTAATGTGTTTTGAAATCCTAATAATCCAATAAGAATGATTGTTCTAATCACAAGTCCTAAATATAGAATGTTCCGAATTCACGGCTGTGTCCTTGAATGTTATGATATGCTAATGGTCTCCAAAGTCCTGATGTACTAGAAATCTTGATGTGCTGATGTCAAAATGAAGTATTCCAAAATCTCTGAATAAGTTCAGTTAAATTCCAAAATCATTAATTAAAAATCCAAAATCCAAAAGTTTATGAGCACTGTTATAATCCAATGAATATTTAAAATAATTCCTCTCTTAGAATTTGGAATGAATGTTCACAACTGTAATAGCTCTTTACAAGACTGATGGTAATGTCAAAACTGAAAAAATGTCCACCAAACATGGCATATATAAAGATTGGTCACATGACAGAATGTTCTAGAACATGAGTCATCTTAATGGAATTTGTACTTGTAAACAACAATCAACCTTGACCTTCAAATTGAGAAAACATATTGATCAAAACAACCTAATTCAAGGACACTAGTTAAACATGTTTTTCCTGATAACATTAAGATTTAAGCAAATATTAAAGTGAAGAAACATTTATAATTTCCTAAAATATTTATAATATTATATAAACATCATACATAACACCTCCCCTCATAAAGAAAAGAAAGATTTATATAATAAAGCTTTCTTTTGAATATACATCTAATACTATAATAACCAAAATTACATAAGAACATGTTTTATGATACTGGACTTAATTACATCAAGCAATATTACATTTCTAGGCACGTGAGAGTGCATCTGCAATCACATTGTCTTTTCCCCTAATGTGTTTGATGTCAATGTTATATTTTTGCAATATCAAACTCCATCTCAACAATCTCCGATTTTTATCTTTCATTTTGTTGATGAAAGTAAGGGGATTGTGATCACTGTACACAATAATTGGAGAAAGAGCTGAGGTAACATACACTTCAAAATGCTGTAAAGCCAATATCAAAGCCAAACATTCCTTCTCAATTGTGAAATAATTTTTCTGGTGCTTGTTTAGTTTTTTAGAAAAATAACACACAGGGTGATCCACACCACTTTTGTCTTCCTGAATCAATACTCCACCAACCCCTACATCACTTGCATCAACAGATAATTTAAATGATTGGCTAAAATTTGGTGCAGAAAGAACTGGTGCATTCTTAAGCATGGCCTTTAACTTGTCAAAAGATTCCTGACACTTGTCAGACCAATGAAATTTGGTTTTCTTACTCAATAAACTTGTCAAAGGTTCAGCAATTTTGGAAAAATTGGAACAAAATTTCCGATAATATCCAGTCATACCTAGAAATCGCATCAGTTGCTTTTTACAAATTGGAACTTGAAATTCAGAGATAGCTTTGACCTTAGCTTCTATAGGTTTAACTTGACCTTGTCCCACAATATGTCCTAAAAATGTGACACAAGCATGGCAAAACTCACTTTTGCTCAAATTAATTGTCAGATTCGCATCGCTGAGTCGATCAAAGAATTTTCGAATGGTTTCCAAATGATCTTCCCAGGTGTTGTTGTAGATAATGACGTCATCGATATAAGCGTCACAATTATCAAGACCAAATGTTATCATGTTCATCAGACGTTGAAACGTTGCAGGCGAATTTTTCATTCCAAATGGCATGACTTTATATTGATAAAGTCCATCTGGAGTTGCAAATGTTGAAATTTCTTTTGCCCTTTCCGTCAGTGGAATTTGCCAGAATCCTTTTAAAAGGTCAAACTTGGTGACATATTCAGCATTTCCAATTTTATCAATGCAATCGTCCATTCTTGGGATTGGAAATGAATCAGTTTTGGTGACACTGTTGACTTTTCTATAGTCAGTACACATACGGAATGTATTATCTGGCTTGAGAACAAGAATACATGGTGAACTCCAGTTACTTTTACTTGGTTCTATGAAATCATTCTCCAGTAAATACTGAATTTCTTTCTTCAGATAGTTCTGTTTGAGAGGATTCATCCTATAAGGATGCTGTTTCACAGGCGCAGAATCTACAATGTCAACGTCATGATAAATTTTACTTGTTCGTGTTGGAACATCAGGAAACAAGTGCTCATAGTCATGTAATAGCTGTTTTAGTTCATTTCTTTCCTGTTGTTGTAGATGTGAAAGTTTCTGGTCTAGGTTGTTCAATTTCTGAATTCCGAAGATTGGTTATACCAGAGTCACTATAGTCTGATCGTACTCCATCGTTGATATCTTCACTGTGTGGGACAGGTACAACTAAATTAACTGAATAATTAGCTGGGCTATCTCTGTCAAAATATTCCTTTAACATATTTATATGACAAAGTTGTTTCTGTTTCCGTCTCCCAGGAGTGTTAATGATATAATTTAAGTCATTTACTTTCTTTTCAACGGTATAAGGACCATACAATTTAGCCTGACGAGGATTCTGAGGTATGGGAAAGAGAGCCAGAACTTTGTCACCAGGTTTAAAACTCCTTTCCTGTGAATTTCTGTCATACCTTAATTTCATTTTTGACTGGGTAGTGTGAAGATTAGTTCTTGCTACTTCACAGGCCTTTGACAACTTGTATTTGAAATCAGAGACATAATCAAGAAGATTAATCTCTGAATCTTCATTTGAAAGAAGTTTCTCTTGCAATAATTTCAATGGTCCACGGACAGTATGACCAAAAACTAGTTCAAAGGGACTAAAACCCAACGACTCTTGAACTGATTCCCTAACAGCAAACAACAACAAATGAACACCCTCATCCCAATCCTTTTCTGTATCAAAGCAATATGATCGAATCATATTCTTCAAAGTTTGATGAAATCTTTCCAAAGCACCTTGACTTTCAGGGTGATAGGCAGTAGATTTAAACTGTTGGATGCCTAATTCATGCATAACTTGTTGGAAAATTCCAGACATAAAATTGGACCCTTGATCTGACTGGACAGATTTGAAAAGGCCAACAAGTGTAAAAAACTTCACCAAAGCTTTCACAATAGTTTTAGTTTTTATATTTCTCAGAGGAATTGCCTCTGGAAATCTTGTAGATGTACACATGATGGTCAACAAGTATTGGTTGCCTAACTTGGTTTTAGGTAAAGGACCAACGCAGTTTACCATTATTCTACTAAATGGTTCATCAAATGCAGGAATAGGTTGCAGATGAGCCTTAGGTATCTTCTGATTGGGTTTTCCTACCATTTGACAAGTGTGACAAGATCTGCAGTATTTAGAAACATCACTTTTGAGTTTCGGCCAATAAAAATGATTCAAGATCTTGCGATAAGTCTTACGGACTCCTAAATGACCAGCTAAAGGAGTTTCATGGGCTAAATTAAGAATTTCCTGTCGATATGACTTAGGAACAACAATTTGATAGCTCACTGACCACTCGTCACCAGCGGGTACATCAGGTGGTCTCCATTTCCTCATAAGGACCCCATTTTTCACAAAGTAACACACTGGAACTTGTGTGGCTTCAGTTTCACTAATAGCCCTCTGAAACAAACAAGATATCTCGGGATCTTGCTCCTGTTCAACGACAAGAGATTGTCGTTTGTCACCCTGAGTAGGACAAAGAGAATGAGTTGCCAAAAGAGGATCACTGTGATCAATATCATTTGATTGATCAATACCTGAGGAAAAAGTGACCTCATCAAAAGACTGACCAATACATGTGTCAGCTAAAGGAATAATATCCTGATCAACATCACTCTCAAGAGCTCTTTTTGCCATAGCTCTAGTAACTGCACAAGCAGGGTACAAATCAGGGATTTCAGTTTCGACAGGATCAACTTTCTGATCCAAACAAGGCTTGTCAGTTACAAGTGGATTAACCACAACCTTATCTCCAGCTAGGTCATTGCCTAGTAATAAATGAACACCCTCTATGGGTAAAGAAGTCACTGCCCCAACAGTCACAGGTCCAGAAACTAAGTCTGATGCCAAATTTACACAATGGAGAGGAACATTTACAAAGCCGCACTCTACTCCCTGAACAAGAACACTTTCACTTGAAGAAGACTCCTCAGACAAAGGTAAAGTACCTGATAATAAAATACTCTGAGAAGCTCCAGTGTCCCTTAATATTTTAATTGGGATAGGTTTGGCAGAATCACCAATAAGTGATATAGAACCTTCTGACATGAATGGTTCATAAGCCTCCAAAATAGAATCAGACTGGGGTTTGTTTGACCCAACAAATGTATTGCTTTCAATACAAGACCGTGACCTTGACCTCGTAGAAATAAGAGCATTTGGAAAAGCTCTGTCTTTACTCTGTTGCTTATTTTTCAACTTGAAGCAATCAGAAATAATGTGCCCTTTCGTTTTACAATAAGTGCACGTAGGAAGAGATAAGGATTTCTGATCAGTCTTATCAGATGTTTGATTCCTAACAGTTGTGCTGTTGTGAAATTTGGAAGTACTCGAATGAGATTGAAATGGTTTTTTACCAGAAAACTGCTGAGAGGACGATTTATTACCAAATGAAATTTTGTGAGTCAAGGAATAATCATCAGCCATACGAGCAGCATTTTCCAAAGTTTCCACATTCTGCTCGTCAAGATAGGTTTTAACATCACTATGGATGCACCTCTTGAACTCTTCAATTAATACGAGCTGTCTGAGGTTATCATAAGCTTGATCAACTTTCTTGGCTGAGCACCACCTATCAAATAGTTGTTCTTTATCCCTTGCAAATTCGACATGAGTTTGTCCAGTTTCTTTTCTACAATTCCTAAACCATTGTCGATATGCCTCTGGTACCAACTCATAAGCTTTCAAGATGTACTCCTTAACCACATCATAATCGGTGCTTTGTTGTACTGACAGTGAAGTGTAGACTTCACGAGCTTTGCCAATAAGTACACTTTGTAATAACAAAGTCCAATGCTCTCTGGGCCATTTCAAATTTTCAGCTATTTTTTCGAAATGAAGAAAGTATTTATCTACTTCTTTTTCCTGAAAAGGGGGTACTAACCTAATATATCTAGTAACATCAAAACCTGAACTTGTGTTTAAAGGAGTGGAGTGTGCTCTGTTTGCCAGTTCTAATTCTCTTAATTTAAATTGCATTTCCCTTTCTTCTCTTTGCATCTGCATTTGTATCTGCCTCTCTTCTTTCTCTCTCTCCATCTGTATCCGCCTATCTTCTTTCTCTCTCTCCATCTGCATTTGCCTATCTTCTTTCTCTCTCTCCATCTGCCTCTCTTCTTTTTCTCTCTCCATCTGTATCTGCCTCTCTTCTTTCTGCATTTGTATCTGCCTCTCTTCCTTCTCTCTCTCCATCTGTATCTGCCTCTCTTCTTTCTGCATTTGTATCTGCCTCTCTTCCTTCTCTCTCTCTCTCTCCATCTGCCTCTCTTCTTTTTCTCTCTCCATCTGGCTCTCTTCTTTTTCTCTCTCCATCTGCCTCTCTTCTGTCTCTCTCTCCATCTGTATCTGCCTCTCTTCTTTCTCTCTCTCTCTCTGAATCTGAAGCTTTGCCAACTCTAAATCCATCTGGTTCTTTAACTCTAAATCCCTTAATTTCCTGTCAGAACAAGATACAGGCTTTCTCTTCAAACTTAAAGCACTATTTTCAAAAATTCCCTTTCCTACTAAATACTGAATTAAAATAATCTTTATCTCCTGTTTTGTCAATGATAATTTTGCCTCAGATAGACTGTATTTTCTGGCAAGCTCGAGCAACTCATCCTTTCTCATGCACTCTAACCCCTCCTGGGTAGGTTTTGAAATGAAATTCTGAACATTAGATGCCATAGTAAATGCTTGTTGGTTTCACACAAAAAATTTCTCTATTTAAAAATCTTTGCCAAAGACAAAAAAAAATTCTCTGAGACAAAATCAATATGAATTTCAAAGATAAATTTAATATCTCTAATATGCTTTAATGAAATTCAGATCCCAGAAGACGAGCCCCCAATTTCTGTTACGACTCTATGGTCTAAGAAAAATGTAACAGAAAGAAAGTGAAACCAACAAATCAAGTAAAAATCAACAAGCAATTTATTACTAGATAATTAAAATGAAAAATACAAAAAAGTCACTTACAGTAATGTGTTTTGAAATCCTAATAATCCAATGAGAATGATTGTTCTAATCACAAGTCCTAAATATAGAATGTTCCGAATTCACGGCTGTGTCCTTGAATGTTATGATGTGCTAATGGTCTCCAAAGTCCTGATGTACTAGAAATCTTGATGTGCTGATGTCAAAATGAAGTATTCCAAAATCTCTGAATAAGTTCAGTTAAATTCCAAAATCATTAATTAAAAATCCAAAATCCAAAAGTTTATGAGCACTGTTATAATCCAATGAATATTTAAAATAATTCCTCTCTTAGAATTTGGAATGAATGTTCACAACTGTAATAGCTCTTTACAAGACTGATGGTAATGTCAAAACTGAAAAAATGTCCACCAAACATGGCATATATAAAGATTGGTCACATGACAGAATGTTCTAGAACATGAGTCATCTTAATGGAATTTGTACTTGTAAACAACAATCAACCTTGACCTTCAAATTGAGAAAACATATTGATCAAAACAACCTAATTCAAGGACACTAGTTAAACACGTTTTTCCTGATAACATTAAGATTTAAGCAAATATTAAAGTGAAGAAACATTTATAATTTCCTAAAATATTTATAATATTATATAAACATCATACATAACATCAGTATAATGTGACGTCTTCATGTGCTATATTGTAACATCGTCAGCCGTGTGCTCCATCACTGCAGTAAAGAATTCCTGACTTTTCCTCCTACGTATTTGCCATAATCTTCCCATTTTGCACTAAAGCCATTGGACAGAAAAGATCACAGCAAGTTGAGGATTGTGCAGTAATCAAAGCGTACGGCTTTATCCAGGTGGTGTCTTAGTACCAAATTTACAATGTTGTTGAAGTAGTTTTGTCCAACGCAAGGGAGGTAATCCAACGTGGGAATTTTGAAATTACACCCAAGAAAAAAATCTTTATTTCATTTTAATGAGTACTTATAATCTTACTTTCGTGCTAGTATCATAATATTTCAATAGTAAAAGGAAGTTCAAAGGAAGGGAAAATCTAGATAAAGTCGATTCTTGTTTCCATCTAGCGTAACAGATACAATGTATTCCTTGCAAAGTCGCAAATCTGTTATTATTGAAAATCGAACGTTTCAAATTTTGTGGTATAAGAAGATTTATGTGCGAGAGAGAAAGAGAGATATAATACGCTAAGCGTCTCCACCATATACTGTATATAAGAAGGACATTTATTTCTTTTTCTCTGAGCCTAGTCTGGAAAGAAGCCGGAGTCACACGCCAAAGATCCTGACCTGACCCATCAGATTAAAACTTACGGCGAGTTGGCAGCGGCCATGCAGTCCGGGTCGGTGCATTTAGATTGCATTTTGTTTACAGAGATATATATTTCTTATCCGAACGTAATCTTTTGTAGTTCAAGAATTAAGAGTTCCTTCTATTTCTTATTTTAATTTATTAAATATGAACTTAATATCATAGACTTATACCTCATTCTTTGATGACCAGTTTGAAAATTTGATATCAAACACAGCCTCATACACTGCTGAAAATCCTATAAATACCAAAATATGATGTTAGTCGTACGATCAAGATACGTAATTTCAAAGAAAAATAGTGGTGTTTCAGAAGAAGACTAAGGGAAAATGTTCGAAAACACTAGAGTTAAGTCTTGTAAACCTGCACATAAGTGGAATGTAAAGGGCAGTATCATCCGGATTGTGCAGCACAGAATTCACAAGAAATGAATAATTGTGCATCACATAAATCTTAAAATTCAGTAGACGTTTTGAATCAGGAAGACATTTCAAAGAAAAGTTTTGTACAAGACAACGCGAAGACTGGAAGAAAAACAAACTGTGTTATTACAAAGAATATTCTTGTTACAATCTAATCAGATATCAAAAATACTCAAAAAGGCGTCAGATTCTCAATACTTCCTAAGCCTGTGACGAGTTCTTGTATGGGAAAGATTTTAACTACGAGATTAGAGTTATTTTACACATTATCTCGTATAATAATATTAATATTCATGAAGAAGATGCTACAAATATTGTTCGAAAGTAAAAACTTTATTTTAGATTCCCAATCAAAGATACCTTTCCAATGGTCAACTTCATTTTAGAAAAAAAAAAAAAAAAATCTCTAAGTTTAGATGTTAATTTGGGTGATTTGTGAAATGTTGTGTACGCTATCATGCCTTTCTTTTCAAGATTTTTTGAAAAAGTCTAGATAGAGGGGCTGTAAGGAATTTATTCAATAACGAAATTGTACCGTCATGTAATATTCAAATTACGATTACGCGATTACTGAGTATACGTACAAAGTGACGTGGTTTCCAATAGTCTTTATAAAGGTTAATCAGAAAAAAGTAAGTGTTCGTCCACACAAGGTTCTAAACTACTACTACTACAGCTGGGTTTCTCCCTCTTCTTCTTCTTCTTCTTATTATTATTATTATTATTATTATTACTGTTTTTGTTATTATTTTTGCTGTTGCTGTCCGTATATCTCAGTTAAACTATGTACATACATGTAACATGTTGAAATATGAAACTATTTCAGCAGTGTGTGATATTTAATGCATATATTATTTCAAAGACATTTAGTTTCGGGTTTCCTTCTCGGTTGTTACTTTGTTATTCTCAAAAACAGAAAATCTTAAAGAACCACCCACTTCTTAACTAAATAAATTAGTCAGCAACGTTTGATCGACGTACAATGGTTTTCATAACCATATAAAGGTCGTTGCTCACAAGCAGAGAATTCTTATTTGTATAATTTTTTGTAAATATTTTGTCTCAGAGGTTCTTTTATTGTGAAGTTTTTAAATATTGTTTCGTTTCTCAGCAAAAAGGAAATGAGACGCAACATGTGGTGTAAAGATAAGATTAAAATTGATTATTTTTAATGTAAGTGTGGATACAAACATAAAAAACAAATAATGAAATTGGTGCATCCATTTTTCTTTACCTACCTAACTCTTGTTCATCTCTTTCCATTCATTCTTATTTACACAAGTTCAATAATCTCACTAGGAAGGTGTTTTATTAACATATTCTAAATTAGTGTATTTTTAGCTTGCACAATTTGCAATTCAAATCAGATTAAAAGATTCTTTTCAAAATTTTCTTTTATTATGCACCCTATAAAGGCACCACAGACCCGATTTCCTGGACTCATGTTACATTTATCCTGCAAAATATTCATCACGATTTTGTTTCTTTTCTTTAAAACAAAAACATAAAAAAAACTATATTTCTTACAGTTCAAGTTATGTCACTGAGGCATGGGTACCGGAGTTGTCGAAATTACTATTTACTTATTGGTATTAACGTCTTGTCTTGTTGTCCTAAAATAATTAATCTAATCCATTTTTTAAGATATTTATATTTATTATATTTATATTACGTTGCTTTTTATTTGCCCAAAACTATCCAAGGTGAACTGAGGTAAAAATGCATATATTCTCTGTTCGTAGGATTCAACTTCAAGACCTGGTATGTGTGCGCATATATATTCATATTGCTTCCTTCTCAAGTATATTGGCTTGTATATATTGCATACTGCACATTTTCGCATCCATTCATGAATATGCAGTTTTTAATGTAGAAAATGTTAATGTTTTGCAAATTCATTCCCGCTACAAGTAGAACGCTTACATATTTCATGGCAACTAGACGTGAATCCAGAGTAATGAATTTTAAGCTTTCCCTCTTTCGTTACTACAGCAACTTGTCAAGCTTTTAATAATATTCGTATACAAGATAATGCCTTTATCTTCACAAATAATGTAATATATACTCTCCAGGTATGCTTCCTTTATGTCGTTATTTATTTACTAGGACAGAATATAACTGGATATTTTCGCAAAAAGAATAGACAGCGAGTCTATTAATATTGCGAAATTTCATCCAAAATGCTGGAAAATGTCCACTATCATACAACATAAGTCTGAAGAAAGTATCAGAAGATTGAAGCTAAAAGTGTGCATCAGATCAAATGCATTTAAAATCCTGGAAATAGTGGTAGCTTGTGAAATTAGGGATGGTAAGAGGTCAATTTCTATATATAACCAATTTTTCCCAGAGTTTATGGCTCTCCCGCACGCTCGATACGGGCAGATACACTGTTGAGCATCTTCACTGTATCTAATTATCTGCACTTTAAATATTCATTTATTTTCTGTCTTGTTTTATATATATATATATATATATATATATATATATATATATATATATATATATATATATATATATATATATGATAGCACTTTTAGCCAAATGAAAGTAAATTCACTTTAATAATTTAACTTTTATGAGAGTTAAATACTTTCGACTAAAGAATATCTATAATGAATGCATTCTTGTATACATATTAAGATCTACATGACTGGGGAAATGAAAGCTTCTGAATAGAATAGTTTAGTTCATCATATTTTTCTATAAAGAACAACTCTTTTTCTTTTAGAGAATATTGATTTTGAAAATAAATAAAAACGAAGGACAATACATGCAAAAAATGTTTTCAAGTCACCCATTAATTTATGTAAATTTAAACCTGTTCAATTTGTATTCAGTCATTGTGCGATGGTATATCAAATGTGGTGACGAAAAGAATTTACTTGTAAAGAAGATTAGACTCCTGTGGCGTAGCGAGGCAAAGTGCCGCCCAGGGTCAACTACCAAAATCACGCTCCCACTCCATTCGTATTATTTATGATATATACGGTACTCTTACCAAATTGCCGCCCCCTAGAAAGTGCCGCCCTGAGCCACCGCACTAATCGCCCGCCCCCCCCCCCCCCTACGCCACTGTCAGACTCATAGGCTCTTATAATACATACATCTACATAATGGTTAAAATATTGTCAGAATAAAAATTATAAGGATGTACTTTAAAATGAGAATTCCTTTTCTGAAAGAAAGACGCGCCAATTAATTGAAATTGAGGACAGATGACTTGATGAAAGGATGTACGGTTGGGTAGCTAGGAATATATATTCATAGTACGTACGTACATACACACAAACATACATACAATGCACATAAGATATAATGGCACAGTTTTTACATACCAGGAAGAGATTATTTGACCGATATGGAGGAGTGCTCTTTTATTTAACAGAAAATATTCTATCATGGCAAGTGATGCTTTTTTAATTCCTGACGTTGTATAGCGTTGTATAATGTGTTTCAGTTGCCTCAAGGCTCATGCTTCGGATTATAAATCAAATGTAAGATCAGATCAAACTGATAGTCACGAACCTTCCACACCCTATGATTCATTATTGGCTAGTTCCTACACCGCGATCTGTTTGGACACGCACAGTATATAAATATATACTGGTGTACGGTATTAGACACATACGGTACAATTATGCCATATAATTTTATGAATCTTTGTATGCTGTTTTAAGATAGATCGATCTTCGGCATTCTTTAATTTTGACTGAAGCGTTTGTACTTGCAGATACATATTTGCCGATGGGATCCAGATTCGTCCCACGACAGCAAAGATGCCTATTCTCATGCCACGAGTTGGCGTTATTATTTCTAAGCTAGACTCAAAGGTTGTTCTACCCTTCTTGTTGTACTGTAGGCGGGAAAAGATAGAGAACAGTTCCATCAAATTTCCTTTGGAAAAGGCGGATGAGATCATCAGCGACATCTTTGTAATGAGAGTGAGCGATAATTTGTACAACGTGAAACTCGACGTAAAGATTCCATTATATGCAGATATTTCAAACAAAGAGGAAATAATTATGAAGTTTCAAGACGGGTCGACGAAAGAATATGAAGAAACAGAAGAACAGGGCGATGTAACTGTCCGATTTTTTTTCTTATGTTCTGGATCTGTGCTTTGCGTGTCTTTTTCAATAATTTGCAAATAAGTTTTAATTTTTGCATGTAAGTATAACTTCGATTTAGATCAATCATTGAATCAAAAAGTAGGCCCACTCTATAGTTAAAAAAATAAAAGTAATTAATATTAATTTCGTATGTAGTTATAACCAATTCCTATATTCACAATTTTATCAATCATAAGTCAGCATCGCTGTTATGGCTCACATTCACAAACATGGAAAAGTTTATTTCGATCAAAATAGGGCCTTAAATTAAGACACTAAAATTCATTTTCTTCAAAATGTCACTTTCTCACATTTGAATTTTCTTTCCCTACACTTAAATGTCTTGTTAAATCAAAATATTATGCAAATCTTTAATCCCACATTTTAAATGGAATAATCCATCGTAGGTTACCGTGTGTGTTAAAATACCAATGTCTGGTTTTATACCTAATGATACCATTCACAAAATATGAAGCACACCTGTCAGCAGCAGGTATAATAATACACTATGTATTGCCCTGCTCCATAAGGTCATTCCTTTTCTGTATCCTTGGAAGTTAAAACCAACAATAATTGTCACTTCAGTTCTGTGCACAAACGGAGAAAATATTCTTATTCTATTGGAGTGCCAGGAACAAATATAACCATTTTCACTCAATACCTACAGAAGCCAAAAATGACAATTTACTTAAGTGCCATGTGTTCTTAAGCCCAAACATTAAAATCAACTTCACTGCATGATATTCCTCTACATCATAATTCAAATATGTTTATTTATTTTCATTACATCCCCAGATTTGAGTCTATAAGTGCATTGTCGTTGAGTCAGAATAGGACAACAAATACGAACGTGTTGTGCTATGAGAAAAAGTATAAAAAATAGTACATTGTTATATCATGGTCGAAACTACAAACAATCTTCGACTTCATTTGTTGATCCAATAAACAATGTACAGTATTCAACTTTGTACGAAATTTCTTCAGATTGGCCTCTACAGTCTACCAAAGTGTATTTGTTGGCCTTGTTCATAGAGGTTCAACTCTATACCAACCAGTTGGCAGTCTGCTCTTGATAAATCTCTTTTGATCTCGATAAATCACGACCTCAACAAGATGGATATTTATTTTAAAGCAGAACGAAGCGTGTCTCGCTGGTGGTGTCAATAACAGTTATATTGCTTTTATGGGAACTAAGCGCTATTTCAACGTCAAATACTATTAAACAAGCTGGTTAAACTGGGCATACTTCTGTTTTAAAGTCTTACTAACTAGTTGTAGTGACATCGCATATGGTAGCATATGTGTGATTATTTGGCTTAGTCTTAAACTTAATTCTTCAAAGTTCGCAGCAAAATGACAATGTAAGATCGGAATGCAATATCATTTCCCTTTCGCTCTTCTTCTTGCTATCATTGTTGCCGCCATTATTATGATTATTATTATTATTATTATTATTATTAATATTGTTATTATTATTATTCAACATGCTAGATTGCATACTGCCCTCTACAACTCGAGATGAATCCAGGTTCTAACAAGGTACTTGTGGTAATATCGCGTCCGAAAAAGGAGGAATGCACTATTGGCGCTGAGGGGTCAATTATCCAGTCCAAAATCGATAAAGATTTCGTCCTTGACATACCACCTGGTACATTTGAAGACAACACAAAACTCACAATGAAGGTAAGATGATGGGGTATTTATGATGATCTTGATGACGATGATGAGGATGATGATCATTATCATCATCCCCATGACGAAGATGGAGATGATGATGACGGTGGTGATGCTGGTCATGACGACAATTGCGACGATGATAAAGACAATTGTGACTCTATTTTTCTTTTTTCCTCGATTTCCTTCCTCCAATTTCTTCATCATAGTCATCATCATCTTATTCTTCCACTTTTTCTGTCTTATCAATTTTCTCAGTATGCAGTGTGAATGAGATTATCCAATAGTTGGTATCGCTCTGAAATAGTCGTGCGACCTGAAATGTGGCACGCAATATATGTTCCAGTTTATGGCCAGTTTTGAGCCGTTTCTCGTTGGAAAGGAAAACAAAAGCATATGCACCAGAAAACAATCAGAGCCAGATCACATAAAACGACAAATAAAGCGAATACAACATCTATAATTACAAAGATAAAGGCGCTATCTCGTAGAAACTACAAAAAACAAAGAAAAACTGTCAGTCATAAGATGAAGACTGTTGTTAAACTTCTAAAGTCAATAGATGGAGTCTGCAAAAACAATAATTAAAGAGAGAGTTTCTAAACCGACTGACTCAGCAAAACAAGGGTGGATAGCATACGTTACACAAGTGCTAATGATTGGTCAGGTAGTGGGAACTAAATTCATATAACATAGTTATTTCACCGTATCAAACAAGGTGTGACAATCTAGCATTGATATCATGATGTACAGAATTGTAAATAACTTTCCTCTCCAGCTGATTGACATTAGTAGGTGTCAGGTCTTGAACAAGGTCAACCAATCAAACATATCCCCATATGGAGCAATTTTCCTAAACGATAGCTAAAGTCTAGACTTAACCTAGGTAACATCTGCTCCCTTTTATAGCGGAATCTATGCCTCTAGCTTACTCTTCAGCATCATTCTTTTCTATATTAATATTGGGAAAATATTTTTAAAAATAAAACTAAAAAAAATTTTATTTTTTTTCTTAAATACTCAAGATTGTAATTCGGGTCAGATGCAAAACACGACAAAAGGAGTTGATAGAGAGCGCCAAAGCTTTAAATATTTCTTTTTCCGAACCGGATCATAAAAGTGAGCGAAACTGGAATGTATGTCGTTTCTCTAATCCTATGCTTACACTGTCCCTGACCACCCAATTAAGTACGCATGGCCGGTTTAACCGCTAGGCAAACTAGGCGGTCGCCTAGGGCGGCAAACGTTTGGGGGGCAAAAAAATGAATGAATGAATTAAAAAAGAAAGACAAATAGCGTAAAATAGAAGATAATAAGCGTCTAAAAATAGAAAGAGAAAAGCATTTTTGAAAGTTAATGGGGGGGGGGGGAGGGGCGCAAGGCTGAAGATTCCCTAGGGCGCCAAATACCTTTGCGCCGGCCCTGTAAGTACCGTACATCCCATTGGCAGCATAAAGCCACGTCATAATGTTTTGAGAGAGAGAGAGAGAGAGAGAGAGAGAGAGAGAGAGAGAGAGAGAGAGAGAGAGAGAGAGAGAGGAATTTATCCATTTACCCGTATGATGCAAGGTGTGAAAATCTAACACCTCTCAGTTGACATCATGATACACAAAATAATGATTAACATACCTCTACAGCTGATTAACATTGGTAAATAACCTGTCAATCACAGTGTCAGATCATAAACAATGTCAGTCACACAGATTACGATATGGATCAATTTTACTCGACGGTACACCCAGGTAGTATATGTTACCTTTTATAGCGAAGTCTCGGTGCGTAACTGATTTTTCGGCATCAATACTAATTCTCTTCTGTTTTGATACTGGGAGAATATCAAATACTACTACTACTACTACTACTAATAATAATAATAATAATAATAATAATAAAATAATATTAATAATTTCCTTACGCAAGACATGCCAAACGTTCTTAAAATACTCAGGATTGTAATTCTGGTCAGATGCAAAACACGACAAATGACTTTATTTAGAAAGTGCAAGCCTTTAATATTTGCTGTTCAGAATTGGATCATACTCGAGTGTGAAATGGCAATGCAGGTAAATTCTTTAATTTTACCGTCCCTTACTATCCAATAATGAGTGCCGTACAACCACTTGGCAGTATAAAGCCACATCGTAATCTTCTGAGAGAGAGAGAGAGAGAGAGAGAGAGAGAGAGAGAGAGAGAGAGAGAGAGAGAGAGAGAGAGAGAGAGAGAGAGAGAGAGAGAGTTTCACACACAAATCTTCGAGCGATTGTTGAGTCTTAGAGTTTTCATCGTTGTGAGTACCCGTGATCAGAATTTAACAAATCGATTTTCAAAAGACGTGTTTGTTTTCCTGACAATATCAAAACCAGTTTTCATTCTTCATTGGATACTTCTCCTCTGGTAATCTGCTGTTAGTTCAAGTTTTTCTTCCTTTTCTTTTCTTTGCTCTTGGTGTTGTCTCGTCCTAAACACACAACTCACTATGGTGTATTGCAAAAAACTGTCAGAACGTAATCGACTTTCCGGTTGGCCATGGTTACCTAATTTTTAACATGACTGGTCCTCCTGTCTGTTGACTTTTTTAAAAATCAGACTTTACATGTCTATTTACATAAGCACCAGCAAATTCGTTAATAGCTAAATACATGCCAGGCTATAAAAAGAGGTTATGAATTATGTTTTGTTTTGTTGTTTGTTACACACGCACATACACACGCGCATGCACACACACACGCGCGCACGCACATACACACACATGTGTGTGTGTGTGTGTGCGTGTGTGTGTGTGAAGAGAGAGAGAGAGAGAGAGAGAGAGAGAGTACAACTTCCCTATACCAAACACTGCTGATCGTTGTATGAAATCGGTCAGTAGAAAGACGTTTAAATAGTATTGCAAAGGCTTTATTGGAAGCAAAACATGTGGCAAGTCTAGAGAGGAAGTGAGGTTAAAGAGGAGCTGGTTTATGGAAGTTATAGACTGTATTCATGTATTTTGTAGGTATATGAAACATGTGAAATTCAAATCTCGGCTGAAGAGGGCACGAAAATGCCACGTAAGAATGCTGTCAAGCGCGGATCTGCAAGTCCAGTTCTTTTGACCGACATGTTTCAAGTCTCCATCGATGGAAAGCAGCCCACTAAAAAGGTCACAGTGCAGATACCGTTCCATGAAGTAAGAGCAATGAAAATACGTTCATGATGTCATAATAGATTACATAATCTACTAATTCCTTTGACATTGGATTTTTTTTTGTTTCCTTTTTTTTTCTTGCTGTTTTTATCAACTTATTTCATGTACAAATCAATCCCGAAGATTGCATGTCCTCCGGCTCCGTTATTAATTTCACTCATGTGAAAAGACTTCTAAAAATAGGCAACTAGTTCAAAATTTTTAAATTACATCGACGCCAGCTATCAAAAGTAGACAAGAGCAACTGTTGAAGTCCTTTCGAAGTGAAAGTCTAAAATGCAATCTTCTATTTGATGTTCATGTAACAATACTATCTTACAACTTAAGCGAATTGATCTTACTGGCTCAGATGTCCACGTATTGTGGTATTAGAAGAAGAAACCCAACCGACCAACCGCGCCCCCCTCCCCCCCCCCAAAGAAAAATACATATCGAGCCCCACAAAAAATCAAACAATAAAGAAATAAATGAAAGGACAACATTAGTTTGTATGCAGACAAGTAGCCAGACCCAGACCCAGACCCAGTGCTTTGATGGAATGTATGCACGAGACGATTGCATTGGTCAACTTAATAGTTCTGAATATTCATCATCAGTCGAGTCATAAATAGGTATGGGAAACAGACAACAACATAGCATCAGGATAAGAAATCAAAATAGTTTTCAAAAGAAATAGTTTAAATCGTTTTTTGCAAAGTTCAAAAGAACCAAAAAACGTTTTGTGGCAGTGAAACGAAAACATTGAAGATGGTCTGTTTTAAATGAACCCCGTGTCTCTTTTGGAACAGAACTCTAACAAGGCGCTAACTCTTGCTGGAACAAATATAAGGAAGTATAATAAATGAGCAATATTTCAGCTAGGCCGTAATTATCTAGAAGAGTTTATTAAACCCTATTAAAGCAGAAATTTCATACTAGGCTATTATGTTCAATCAACACCAAAAATGTCACCTGGATGAACTTGTCTTTGTTTTTTTTTTTCTTCTCCAACATTGATATAATGAAATGCACAAACAGTAGGCTACTTCTCGTAGTTTATCGCTCTGTTATTGCATATACGGATCCAATTAAATACGCTCATATGCTGTAATTGTCTCGAGTTCAACAGATATTTGTGACACATATAGTAACATTCATGCAAACATTTTGTTAGTTTTGTTGTCGTTTATCACTGTGCGGTATATTTTCTCTGATGGATATATTGATTACACCCTTGTATTTCTAACACGCTAGAGACATTTGTTTAATCCCAATCTGTTCGTCTGCTGATACATCCATTATATCCTCTCCTCCTACAACGATATGCAGAAGGACAGGTTCAGTATGTATCTATCTACTTCATAATAACATACCAGAATGGTAATATTTTGAACTTCTCACTTCGGTGTCCAATGTGAGGGTAAAAAAGAGAGAAGTTGATTTCCAGCTCTTAAGAATATCTGGAGTATCCCCCACTTCCATCCTAAGCCCTCTTTCCTAAAGCAAATGTTTATGAGATACGTATTGGGGGATATTTTGATACCATTCGTTCATCAGTGCATTACATCTTGATTTGCAACATCAGTCATATTCAATAGTAAGGATGAATTTTGTTGTCTTATCGACTTATTTTTGCCTCTGTTATAACGAAAAGGACACTGTTGACAATCTAGATTTTGCCTTGCCATCTGCCAAGAGCATAGATGGACGTAAGTGGCTGTGGCACGCTATTGAAGCTACTGAGTGAATAATTGGTTAGCTTAGAATACGTTTGATTTTAGTACAGTCATGATGGCAGAATGTTCCCCATCTTGGAATCTCTGTCAAACCAAGCGCTCTTTGTGTTTGGGCCTACCCTATGCTAACTTTCTCTGACTGTAAAAGTTTGGTCCATAAATAATATTTCATTTCGGATATTTTAAGGTCACTTTCAGTTTAGTATAAGTTATTTACAGTCGAGTGTAACTTACGATTGTTAGAAGCAGGACGTATTAAGAATAAATCTAAGATGCCTAATTTAGATCAAGGATACAAACGTACTTTTCCATGAAAGAATGCATTATCTACCGCGAAATAACTCTAATACTTAACACGATTGTAAAAAATATAGATATTAATATTTATAGACCGAGTATATGTTCAAGCTAAATAACATTGGCTATATTTTATGAATCGCAATTGGCTCACAAGATTTGAGTCTTTCTGTGAGTCAGGTAAGTAAATATATTCGTTTCAACCCATTATCAATATTCGACTTATGCTCTTCAGGCCAAGGTCAAAAGCGACAATATTGCGATAGTGGCAGCAAATGAGAATAACCTCGTGGACGAAAAATCTCTCGAAATCATCCCAGCGAAACCTAAACGTCACAAAGGAAAAATTGTTTTTGAGGTCGAACATTTCAGCATGTAAGTACAGTAGTTTTCTCTTTATCCTGAAATTCAAATGTTTGTATAAAATAGAAAAGAAATCTTTAGTCACAAAACAACGTGATCAGCGGCATTCAAAACCAGTGCTCCGAAGACTGACATGAAAAACAACGCTGGAAACACTGACACCAGTATAGATAAAAACTTTATATCTGTCTATCTATCTATCTATCTAATTTTGTTTATTGTTATTTGTTTTATTCAAATGTGCATGGGCTGAGAAAGTGAGTAGGAAAAAGAGGATGATAGATATAAGGTATTCATAGAAATCTTCAAAGACCAAGAACCAGAAAAGACAAAGTGACAGTTAATCATAATCAGTTCTATGACTATACACGTGTAGTTATTTGAAAACTCACCCGCCATTGGTTTAAATACAACTCTTTCAAAAAAGGTACTATCTACCAAGACAAAAAACATATCATAAAAAGACGATACGTTTATTTGGTCTAGCATAAATAATTTTCCTCCTGGTTTGTTAGATATTTTAGTCTGTCATTTGTTTGAATTTCAAGCTTTGAAATGCGAAGGATAGGAACAGAATGCAAAACAAATAGACGCAGTACGTAATAGTACGTGATTCTCTGAAGCTTTTATTTTCATTCTGCCAGCTATGTTGCAGTCTCGATCGCCAGTATGAAGACAAGAAAAGGTCGCAAAGAAGTCTTCGAGCAGATCGCTGGATCTAAAGACAGAAAGAAGCCGTGCGTTTTCTTCTGCATGATACAAAGGATTGACAACGATGAACATATAGCGGTAGTGGAGTGTACCACAACAGCAAATAGCTCCAAAAGACGACTAGTCTGGGAAGACAAGGGATATGTGGAACAAGACATGTCTGAATCCGGAACCTTCATGATGGAACCTAGTCAGGAGTTCCAGGTTGGTTCGAATATCACAGATATATATATATATATATATATATATATATATATATATATATATATATATATATATATATAATACAAATCGTATGGTGGATACAGAAAAGGATCGCGTGTGTCAGCAATTGATAAAAATAAATGCAAGAAAAACCTGACATTGAACAGTGTAAAACTACTTGTCACGAATGTTATTGGATTTGCACTACAGTGTTACAGTCAGGTCTCAGATTAATCATGAATGCTATTGGAGGCTACACGTCCACGTTTAATTTCTTGTTTGGAATATTTCCATAATGTGTCCGTATACAGGCACATACCATACGTTCTCTTAATATTTTCACGTGCAATATATTTTAGGTAAACTTCAGCGGTAACATCAAAGTATTAGGCGATACTGGACAGAGAAGACTAACTTTTCTACCCAGAAGAACAAGCTTCCAACCATATTGTATCAGTCCTAAAGAGGTCCAAAAACATGCATTGGGGGTAATAAATGTGCTTCGAATTCCACGAGGAGAAGAGGATGGCGCCAAGTCAGAAGAGCACGTGACAAGCCTACCAGTCAGACTACAAATAATAATAGACGAACCAAACAATGGACAGAATACATGGCGCGGTATATAGTGTTTCTGAAGCTATATTTCTACTGAAAGTCAAAACTAAGCTGAAATATAAATTTCTCTCGATGTAGTTTCTGCATAACATTCATGGTAGCAGTCATACCTCTAAAATTCCAACCAAATTGTCTCATGGTACATGTGGACGTGACGTTGCGAACCTCATCCCATACACTGTTCATTAACAGTATTTTGAAATGGCAGCAAACGTTCTCTCAGAGTATTCCAACTCGAGGACATTCCTCTAGCTGTTGAAGTCATTGCTACTTGAAACGACCAATGTAGCTATTTGGCGTTGATATACGTCTTTGAAACTCAACATCTTTGCCTAAGAAAACGCAGGCATAGCGAAGTACTATTCTGAGCGAACCACGCTAAAATTGCTTCCACAAGATCTTCATCTTGGTTCACCATTTGGGCATGCCCATATCACCTTTGCAAATGCTATAGATCGCACCTATATCAATCAATGTCTTCATTCCATTATACTGTTAAATATTAATATTAGTGTAGAACTTCCATTTTTATTATTAAATTTAACTTATGTGATGGACATTGCTGCAAAAGGTGCACGAAAATATTGTCTCTTTGGTCATTTGTCCAATATATTTTTGTCGTCGGAGGAACTACAGCTTTAAATAGAAGTAGGGTCCACATTGCGACATGTATACGTTATACAGTTTGCTAAATACAATAGATATTAGCCTATAGGTTTTAATGATTCACATATTCCCTCCAACATGTTACTCTATGTATTTTATGTATGACAAGGTAAATTCTAAGGAAAACAACGCCATCTATATGGCGCCATTTGAACTCTTACAAGTTAATAAATCCATTAAGTATAAATTTTAGCGCCAGAGATAACATTATTATTTCGGTACCTTAAAATAAAGTTTCTGAAGACCGTTTAATGGACCTAGCAATTATATTTAAAACGTTAATATTAAACCTTCAACCAAAGGTATGCTTATATTTGGGCAATCAACAATTAACCCATAAGTCATACAGTGAAAAAATAACGTCATTGTAAAGATTACAGTTCTAATTGGGTAAAACAGTGATGTAGTTGCTACAATAACAATTGCACCTTCTTCTGTACACATTTTAATTCATGCAGAAATTATAGTAAAATTGTTTATATCTAGTGATCAATCACATTTTAACTTGTAGTCAATAATAACTTCATTTTTTCAGGGCCCCCTTTTATGATTCTAAGACCTGTAAGTTTGGAAGTTCTCGGCCGGGCACTCTCAAGAACTCAAGGGAAGCAACTCGGCATTAAGCTGGGTCTTGATCCCGGAAATATAAAGAGAATCCGCCACGACAGTACCGACACTGATGATGCAAATTATGCGATTCTGGAAAAATGGATAAACATAGTAACTGATGGGCGGAAAAAAATAAGTAACACAACCGAGTCCGCTCTAATTAATGCACTCAAGGCTATTGGCAGGCAGACGCTTGCAGCTGTATTAATCCGCGTTAAAGAACAAGGACGGATTCTTCGCGAACAGGACTTTAAGGATTCAGATTCGGACTAGAATGTCATTTAATATATAGCTGGTTATCTTGGGAGCGGGGGGGGGGGGGGAATATTTGCAATCAGTCAGTCTTCTGCGAAAAATATAATCAGTGAAAATTTCTTAAAAGTTAATTTAAATGCAGGGAATAATGCCTAGCGACAGCAGTGTCAAATATATACACCACGAAAATAGTCTCGCGACTGGAAGTGTGATATTTTGCCAGCAAAATAAATAAAAGGGATTTAGCGGAGACTCCACGTACAAGAATATAATTGTGTCCAAATGACAGTGCTTTGATCAGATGATATTCTGATGCATCATTCAATGGAACATTACGAAGACAACGGAGCCCATAAATGTCTTCTTCGTTGCATCTTTTGAAGAACAAAAAAGGGTTTAAAGATGGCTACTTGACTGTAAATTTGTAAACAATCACCTTTGTTAGTATTACTATAAAAATAAAAATAAATGTATTTACATTTTGTGCCTGGAGTTACATTTAAAACATTATTACTTGCCACACAGGTCATCTAAGCAAAGTGTTTTTCCGCAATAATTATTTAGGAATCTGCCTGAAAACATTAGCAACTACATGTTACATGGGTAAAGCTGCATATGACAAAGTTAACTTTACAGCAACTTACTAAAATGTCTAGTTCCAGTCAACTCGGAGGATAAATAAAATCCTATCATATCAAGTAGACAAACCAAATCAAATTTAATTGACTTCAGCGCACGATTATTCTGAGCACAATCGTTATAAATAAACTCTAAGAATTAGTAAATCTTGACCAGTTGTAATAGGGAACGATTGTAAGTTTTAAAATACCTCTGAAATCTGATGTTGAACATCTAAAGTGTGACATTTATTAATCATTTACAGCATTAAATGGGACATTATGAAGACAACGGAACCAATAAATGGACTTCTTCTGGGCATCTTTTGAATAACGACAACAGTTTTAAAGAGGGCTACTTGACCGTAAACTTGTAAAAAATCACGTTTTAAAATATTACGTTGAAAAGAAAAGGTTGCCTAAGCAAATTGTTTTGCCGCCAATGATTATTCAGGATCTTGTCTGAAAACATTTGCAACCAAATGCTACATGCGTAAAGCTACATATCATATAGTTAACGTTAGAGCAACTTATTCAAATGTCTAGTTCCAGTCTCATCCGAGGAGAAATCAAATCCGATCCAAATAAAAGACCCCAAAAAATAAAATTCAATTGACTTCAGTGCACAATTATTTGGAGCATATTTGTACAAATAAACTCTGAGAATTGGTCAATCTAGACCTGATGGTGAAAATCTTTGGTGTGACAAAGTTGGGGGTGGCTGGGTGGCAATGAACTAGTTTTGTCAAAATTGGCATCATTGTAATATAACCCTCTTATATTATGATTCATTGAAATTTGATCTGGATAAGACTTTTTACAACATTTTATCTTTTCCCATAGCCAGAGATAGTTTGAATGAAAATGTGAAAATAACATTATCTGTAAATGTATATTTCCTTTTCTTTCAAAAGTATGTCATTTTAACTTGGCATTGATTCGACTTTGTCTGACAAGTATCTAAGGAACATAGTTTTTATGGCACGTTGGTTTGCTATATTTAAATACAACAAACAACAAACAAAACAACTTAGATAATTTGCAACGGGTATAAATATTATTGTAAACATTGATGGTGCAATCCAACTTTAGAATGAAAGAGCTGCTTTTAACTTCTTCAGATAAATAAAATTATAAGATGAATGAAAAGAATAGCCTATTACCTCCATCGGTAGATCCTTGTTTTTCTATAGTAGCCATGACGTTTGCGATAAACACATTAAATGTGTAGTTATAGTTATGTTTGGTTAACTTTCGAGTATGTCCCATTATTAGACATTACTAGATGTTGTGTCTTGTTTGTATTGTATTACATTACTACAAATGTCAACACATGCCTTTATACTTGCTTATAGATGATAATCATATGTGTTTTATGGACCATTGCATCTCAGCAAGGACTAAAAACTTAACTTATATAATACATGAAATACATGAACAAACATTTAGGGATAATTGCAGGTGAATCATCAGTTAGTATAAACATTTTCGGAGAAAATACATTTAACGAATCAAAGTAATTTAATAAAATAATGATGTTAGAATTCTAAAGGTTGACATGCACCTCTTGCGTTAGAATCCTAAAAATGTTTGATAATAGATGGGGTTCATTAAATCTCTGACTCCTAAATGTATCTGGTACCATGATATCGAATTTCGAGCTTGTTTTCACTTCCAAGTTCGTACGGCATCCATATCAATTAAAAAGAAAAACGGATCAGAATAGCTTAAACAAGAATGTTTTTGAGTTTTCAAGGATACAATTTTGATTTTTGACCCTTGCACCTGAATCAAGTTTGTTAGCGCTGTTTCAGTTTCCTGGTTATGGGTGAGGCATAGTAGCAATTGAGTGTGCAAGTTTTCTATTAAATTTATATTTTTAGCATATTGTTGTTAACTTCTTATTTTGTTATGTCGAATGCATATGTTTGTGTTTTAATCATTCAATAATTTTGTTTTAACATGCATGGTGCCAGACTTTGCTAGACGTTCATGCTTCTATGCATCTATGCATACAGAATACGCGTCATACATTGGATCAAAAGGAGAACCTGATAGACACTATTCCGTGATAGACACTAGTCCTGTCTTTTTTTGTATCATAATTAAAAGTTGTGTTACCGTAAATAGTTTTGTGGTCAAATGGGATGCATTGGGTCCTGACCATGCCACGAGTTTGTGTAGCATTTGTTACATAAATAACAAAATACTTCGTGCCGTATTCACTGGACGTTGTCAAGATCTAGAAGATACTGGTCTTTTTGTCCGTAGTTGCTGCATTTTACAACACTTCTAATTTTATCACTGTATTTTTGTAGTTCATGCATATAAGTAATTATTCAAATTGGTTGTATCTCTATTCAGTCCGTTCAGTTGGTACCCTGCATTTGGGTACTTTTGGAACAGATAGTTTCACTCATTCTTGTGCTGTGTAAAAGGATCTAATACCTTCTGCTATAACATACGATGTTTTGGTCTTCCTTATGCAGATGAAAATGGAGACTTTGTTACATATAATCATTTAAGAAAACAATTCTCTTTGTCTGCATTGAGTTATTTTAACTGTCTCCTTGCGTACATCTATCTATCTCTCTATCAACGTGTGTGTATGTGATTAAAAATAAATAATACCTCTCTCAGCGCAATAATATACGCACATCAAATGTTCCGCTTTTTAACACTATAGTAGTTGTTTTATTGTTCACTGGAAACATGCAAGTCCAAGTCAAGGAATGATAAGGCTGTCATACGAGGTCTTTACTTTTCTTGCATTCGTGATCTTCCTTCGTCCTTAAACTCATCCACGGTTAGTGCAAAAGTCTTGCAATCTTGAGGCGTCTAGACTTTTCGGATAGACTATTTTCATTGCCATTTGTTCCTGTACTTAATCAAATCAAACACAAAATATGTCTACACAACAATACGAGAAAAACCTCAAAAATTTACTGTACCATGGTGCCGTACTTGGCTTCCTTGAAGTCGAGTATACGATGATTGTCAAACGCTGGTTAAGAATGAAATCGGCCGACATCGGGCGTCTCGATTTCGAGGACCCAGCAAAGGGAGCTACCATCACAGCGCTCTCCCTTTGGTTTCAGGACATGATAACTAAACAACGTATCACTCCTGCTAATATCATCACGGCTGCGCAGGCTGAGTACCAACGTTAGCGCAGCAAGCGCCTTGATTACCTCAACGAGCAGTTGCTTGGCCAAGATCTTGCTGAAAAAGCTTATCAAGACGTTAGTAAAGCCGTACGCGAGTACTCCAAAGTGTCTGCTTAGAGAGCAGAAAAATGAGCATACGGCGAGCTTGACGATGAGCCCAAACCTTCTGACTTCTATACACCATTCCCTGAGCTGCAAGAATATAAACTGACGTTTATTGTCGGGGGCCCTGGCGTAGTGGGCTTCGTGGCTTACAAGCAATTTTAACGCAAAGTTTGCGGTACCTATATGCGCATATAAAGATGCAAAGAGGGAAATCCCCAGCCACCGGCCCAGTATAGTCGCTCAAGGTGTTCTCTGGCTGATAGGTTTGACATCCCAGGTCAGCCATTAATATACCATCTTTCTGGCAGTGGCCATCTGTGCAAAAGCGTTGTTTGCGATGAACTACAGAATGTGCCTTAAGATACTCAGCTACCACCCTTCAGTGTTCTTACCCATCGCATCACTCGACAAAGCCAAAGAGCTCATTGAAGTGGTGACCATATGCCCGGATTGTGATGTCGTCTGAGTCAATTCATTTTTAGTGCAAAAACGGAGATTGGTTAATTCTCTGATGCGGTAGACCCCATCTTATGGCCGTTACAACGTAACGAAGTCATAGTGTGCCGAAACTCTTTTTTATGTTGAAGCACTCGAGGTAGAGGCGGTGCCAGAGGTTGACTTTTACTACCGTCCGCAAAATACCTTTAGCCTTGCGAATCTCCACGCTGTCAGCCTTCAGCCTTCCGAATGCTGTACATCTTGGGGAGGAGCCCAACAAACTCGGCAATTAGCTAGCCGGCGCACTGTTATTTAAACTTGCCTACGACCGTCTTGTTAGTCGTGCTGTATTGTGGGTGCTCACGGAGTTATTTGCTCGTGTCGTAGAGGCTCCCATCATTAGCCATGGTGCGATAGACATCAGCAGTCTTAGTCTGCAGCAGCAGGCTGTCGGTGTCCATGTATAATATGGCCGCCTTTCCACCACAGTGCACCTTGGTATGGCCGTAGCAAAAGTCGTACATCAACAGCTTGCTTAGGTCGATGATCGATTGCCCGGTATAGATTTGCCGGTTTAGCTTCAAATTGGCATTTGTGGAATGAACAGCAACAAGGTTTTCGCTAAATATTTTCTGCGTCTGAAACGCCGGATCGGCAAGCAGGCGTCGCAGCTTGTCATCCTCATCCACAGGTCTCTCGAGATCCACCCGGATCCGCTACCGCAGGTTCTCCATGGTCTTACCGAATACTGAGTTGTTCATCGGCCTGAAGAAATCTTTGTCAAACTCCGATGTCGCCTTGGTCCTGAAATCAGCGTTGAGCTGTATGTATGGGGCCATCCACCTGCTGTGTTCAAACTCCAATGTCCTGTGAACCTTGGTTACACGCGTTCCGAGTTTTGTGTATAGCTGGAGGTTTCGGTAGTGAACCACGTATTGCTTCTTTTCTCGCAGGATTAAAACAAGTTTGTCACTTTCAGTGAAATTACCTCACCCAACAACTGCCACTCTCCAGTTCGCTCACCGAACCGCTCGGGTTCTCGCTCATCCAATCCTTTTGAACAACCAACACCTCAGGAGCCAGCGGATTGTCGCTGTGCGCGTCATGAAGCTTCTCCTGATACTCGAGGTCTATTTCAAGAATGTAGCCGTTAGGTGAATCCTCCATGATCTGCGCAAGATCTGGCGGATCGACCCACTTGAAGCCCCAAGTTGGCAAACTCTGCATCATGGCCCAGCCATACAGATTGTGAATCAAGATAGGTTATCCAGCTAATTAACTTTCTGCTGTCATAGCCGCATTCATAGGATCCACACATTGGGTTGATCGCTTTCGGTGATTGCCGCTCACCATCGAAAAGCCACAGAGGATTCCCTTTGCAATAAACAGGTGCATGTGGATGTCTGTCAGTAGCTCAAGCTTAACACCAGGCTTCTTCAGAAAGGCGTCTGAACTCATACTGGGCGAACAATAATAGTGAGCTGGGTCAAGGCCGTAGTATTGGAGCGAGGTATCGCGGAATGCTTCAAATACATCTGCTAGCAGAAGCACATCTGTCTTTAGGTAAAGGTCGTGATAGAAGCCATTGGTTTTTACAGCCAAAAGTCTTCCACGCGCTCTGGGCATATTCATAGTCTTTTTGAGAAATACCTGAACGGCTGAGTTGGCTGTGTAGAAGGCCTTTATCGGTGGAAGCTGCTCATGTATTCGTATGGATAGACGCCCTTGCGAAGCAGACGATCAGTGTCGTGCTGCTCTATTTCCGCCCTGATGGACGTATACTGTACTGTGGCGAAAACCGCCTCATTAGGCATGTTGGCAGTCAGCTTCTCGAGGCTGCTGTTCATAAACTGGAGGTAGTCAACGAACTGTAACTATCCTAGTGAAAACATCATGTATTTTTCCATGTTGTTTGGAATGACGCTTATCATTTGTGTAGATGCTGTTCCGATGACCTTGGGGATCAAGTGGCCATCATACCGGCGCAGATTATGATTCACAACAGCACTGTTATTTGTTCTGGGCAGATGCGCTGCTTGAGATTGCGTGCTTGATAGGCGGCTCTGCGTTATTTTCTGGTAATATGGCAGTGGTCAAGTTTCTTGCCGTCGACGTGGCAGTTGATGGCGTTCTTAAAATCTTTCGGTCGTCTTCAGTCAACACCATTCCCGCGGGATTTTGAAGAACCCATCTGATCTTTTCTAGCTAATGATCGAGGATGTGGATGAAAGTGGCCACAGCCTCGTTACCACGGTATAACACTGGGTCCTTGGATACTCCATCACAGCGGACGACCATATGGCAGAAGCTACATGGAACTTGGTCAACGACTTTCTGCGTGCTGATTTTATCTGGATTGTTGGCAGGACCTTCCACCGGAACGTTGAGCGTTTCAAAGTCTGCATACATGTTATATGGTTAACGAATCGGGCAATGGTGATTCTGAAAGATTAGAATGGCGTTTGCGCTGCATTTCACCGGTAAGGACACGCACTGTGGCTATGCACCTAGTATTTGTGTGGTATTCCGATAGGTCGACCCAGCTGAAAAAGGGGAGGCACCGACGGTAAACGTGCTTTCTGCGCTCGGTTTCGTTTTGGCTGTGTACCATACGGCTTAGGTCTTTTACTCAGACATAGTGGCTCTTTTATGTCGTCCCAGCGGCCGCTTCATCTTCGCGCCTGCCGTCGCGGGAGCAGCTGCAAGCAGCAATAAGTCTACAGTGTGTGGCCTGACTGCGCCTTCGCTGCTAATACGTATCGAGTAGAGATCATTGTTCCAACCAAAGACATTGACTGCGATAGTTTTATTGCAGCGCTCGAACTTGTCAGTAGCGCCAACGTTGACTGGCAAGTCAATGCCTGTAAAATCAAGCTCACCCAGGTACTGACGGTACTTCCTGTGCTGGTCAACATTGCTACGTGCTGGGTAGAGAGCTGAGAAAATAACCTATTCAAAACAGCAATTATCGGTGTTTTCCACATTAATAACAGACCGCCAAGGTATACATTTTGGTGTTGAAATGTAGCTCCAGCCTCAAAATGGCCGGTATTACGACACACCGTTGTCAAGTGCTTCGCAGCTGGGAAATGCCCGTCCAGACCTCTCGCGCATGTAATTTTCAATGCGCTTCGGTATTACAGCATTAGCTTCGCCAACAAGCTGCTCAAGCTCATCGCTGCTACTGCGTCGGTATGTGGCTGCCATCTCAGCTTCTTTATCGCAAACGTTTTCTAAGCTGTGCATGGCTTTCTTCAGCCGTACCGTCACAGCAAGGTAAGCTCCCCGAAAAGAATATCGTGTATCCTAGGCATTAATATACCCTAAGGCGCCTGCCTCAAGTTCTTGATTTTCAGGCACGGTGGCGCAATTTTCTTTCACAATCGAGTTCACTCTACCCTGCCGCTCTATGAAGTAGGGCAGTTACAGTTGCCTGCCAAACCGGTGTGGTGCTGGAAAAGGCCTCTGCAGCCCTTCGAGCGGGGTAAATGAATACTCCTCTAGAATTGTGTTTAGGACGTCATCGGTTAGCTCAATCTGCATCGCGTCAAGCGCTCGCCGCGCGTCAGTCTCTGACTTAGGTTTCGGCACCCGCCTGCCAGTTCAGCGGTGTGTATGAACTGGTGCTCGTCACGGAACCCGTCTGAGTGTTGGAACTGGTTTAAAAGCCCCTTTTGCATATAGCGCGACCAACGCGTCATATTCACTCTGAAATATCTGCCCTCTCTGAAGCAGCTCTTTCTAACGTGTGATATCAGACATAGTGCTGCACTTTGTCAAGCGTGATTTATATCAACCCAAATCTCTAAATAAATATATTTTGTTGTGCTCACGTTAATTGTTATACCTATACACCCTATTATATACATGGATTTTATTTTACTGTGCTGACGTTATGCTTTACGTCTATTCTAAATCCTGTCATATGCGTGTCGCAGTACTCACCAACACAGTTTTTCCCACAAAGCTCTTTACTTCCTAGTTTCAGCATGCGCCCTTAATTTTGCTTTGAAACACCATATCTGCGGGAAGTGTTATACCCTATTCTTCTTATTTCCTTAAATAGAAAATCCCACCCAACAACACTTTCATTGCTCCTGTTTCTTAGTCTGCAGCCTGGGGTGTTGGCAAAATAGTTGTTCAGTTTTGGTGGTACCCCCCCCCCCCCCGGGAAATGGTAGGCTGGGGAGTGGGGTGGGTAAACAAAACTCTAAAAGTGTCCTTTTATATCTATTACATCAGATCCTTATGTTTAGTCAAAATTATCTACAATAATTCTTCGAAAATAAACTGCAGTTCTTTGAAATGATACATGGAGGTCCTTGCCCACTTTAAATGTAAGTTGTTATCTCCTAACATATTTAGCCATGTTCTACTTGATATTTGCTGCTCTTATTTCCTCGTCACAAATCTGTAAAATAAAGGTTAAATAAAGATATGTTTACATTTCAAATTTATTTACCCAATGAAAGGGAACGATTTATTTTCCAATATTCTCTTTCTAGCTCGCATCTCATTTACCCTAATGATGGCCTATATGATATGTCTTAATCCGTTTTTCAGCGTTCAGTAGGATTTGTGATGATTTGATACCTTGTAGTACCCTTCGGCAAATAAATACAATGAGCGCTAGGACCTACTAAGAACGTTCTTCATTCTACTCCCAGTTTGATATAATATAATCAGCAGATCCCTTTTTCTGCATCTTTCTTCATTTATGGATTTTTAAAAATGGAAACAATAGCCATTTTAACCCTTTTTCTGTTTTTTATCACAATGTCTCACCGTATATTGCACATAATCACTTTTACTTGAAATGACTGTGAACTCTTGTACATTTTTGCCTGGACGGCTCGTTCTAGAATGACGTCACACGTAACAGCAAACGGAGCCTTAGTCCAGGGAGGTAATGCTGTAATTTTGGACATTCTAACTCTTCATTGATTTGAACGGTAAATTTCGGGAATTCACTTGCGGTAATTTTTAACTCACAAGCCAGTTTTTAATCTATACATCGTATTTAAAAAAA